>CM039590.1:75446523-75667523 GCA_022457205.1 Saccharum spontaneum | reverse complement strand
CAAGCATTTAGGCACTGCAAATCATACATATTATGCATCATCAAACCATCATAATCATACATGCCTAACCATGTAAATAATAACGGAAACAATGCTTTGAAACATATGAAACATGCTCGTGAAACATGAATGTTGCATATGCTTGTTTAGCTCTATTTTGCCTAGTTATGCTTGCTAGGCTAAGAAAACATGTTTGGCTAAAATTGTAAATCATCTAGGATTATTTAGCACAATTTTTGGAAGCAACTTTGATATTCAAAGTTTTATCAAATTTTGCCTTTTTAAAATATTATTAAAAAATGATCAAACATCCTCCCTATTTAGCTTTTACTTTCCAATTCAAAATCTGTTTGGAATTTTGAGTTGGTCCCTTAATAAAAGTTGTAGAGAATTGAATTCTAAGAAACTTTTATTTTTGGGTCATTTCCAGAAAATGCCTTTTTCTTGCTCAAAAATTTCTTTAAAGCTGTTGCTTTTTGAAAATCTTGAAAAAAAGAATGAAAAATAAAAAGAAAAACTCGTTTTCTCCTTCGTGGGCCGGCGCCTCGTTTTTGGCCCGCTGCCGAAAGCCGACCCAGCTCCTCGCGCGTGCCCGCGTCCGCTCCCGCGCCGCACGAGCTTCCTCGGCCCCGGCTCAGCTCGGCCTCCTTCTCCCCCTCCCGCTCTCGCACGCCCGCGCACGTCGCCCGACCGCGGCAGGGCCGCGCTCGTCGCGTGGCGGCCATGCGCCGGCAAGCTCACTGCGCGGCGCCTCCAGGTCGCCTTCAAAGCGCATGTCCGAGCGCGCCCACTCCACTCGCCCGCTCTCTCTCTCCCTCAGCTCCCCACAGCCGCAACGCAGCAGCAGCGCGCCGCCTCCACCGCCACCGCTCGCCATCGCCGGAAACACCCGTTCCGGCCGTTCCAGCTTATTGCAAGCCACTTCATCTTGCCCCGAGCTCCGTCTCCCTCTGGCGCAGGCCACGTTCACCTCAACCGCCCGTGGTAAGCCTCCCCTCCGTGGGAATTTCTAGCCGAAGGTCCCGGCCGAGATCACCGGAGGACCTCGCTCCGTGGGCACCTCCCTTCCGCTCCCGTTTTTCCTTCTTTCATGCGCGCTTTCCGTTCCCCTGCTCTCCCGGTGCTCGGACGCCGTTTTTCCGCGCCATTCCATAGCCAGAGGCGTGCTCCCGCAGATGAGCCGCACCGCCATGGCTGTGGGCGAGCTCGGTTGCGAGCTCCTCCATTCACGATGTTTGCGCCAACGTGACCGCCTTGGCACGGTGGTCACGATGGTGGTGACCTCGTCGCCGGTGACCTCGCCGTCGGCAAGATCCCACGGAACCGCTGCCGCCTCTGTCTCGACCGCTGACGGGTGGGGTCGGGTTCCCCCACGGGCCCGCCTGTCTGTCTCACCCCGCATACGTGTGTACATTGCACCGGGTGCACTAAGCGTTTTCGGCGGCTGAGTTTTAAAAAGGAATTAGAAATGATTTTTAGAATTCATGAAAATGCTTTACAAATTCATAACTTGCTCATTTTGGCTCCAAAAATTGTGAAACAAATTTTGGTAGACTTCTTGGGACTAGATCTATGATGTACAAATATTGCATGTCAAGTTTGAAATACTTTTCTGTATAGTTTTATTTATCCTTGAAAATGCTATTAATCTTCAGAAATGCATAATAAATCATAGAAAGCTCAGAAAAATATGGTTCCAATTTTGTTAATCTTATTGTGTACTGTACTTTCTAAGAAAAATATGTGCCATGCATGTTCTGTAGAAAAATTATAAGGTGTAGCTCAAGTGCTTATAATGGCTTATTTTTGTTATTTTTTTTATAGAGGGCAAAAGTTGTATAAAACATGCATGTGATAATTTTTGTACACTTATTACTTACTATGTATAACCTAGGAAAAATACTAAATCTGTTGTTTGATACTTTTCATAATACAAAGTATTTTAATGCTCATATTTAGGCCCTAGCTTGTCATTTTTGTGTAGGCTATTTCACTTATCCAAATGCCATGAAATTTTGATGGTAGTCTACTTAGGGTAGTACTGTGCTATGGTAATTTTCTAAGATTTTTCTATGCTGTAAAAAATAGATGTTGCTATTCAAACCTAGTATTAATTAGGGTTTAATTGCATAATGCTTTATACATGATTAAGAACCTAGTAAAACTTTGGTGTATCTTTGAAGCATCCATGAGATGTGTGGACTAAGCATGTTAGTAGTATAAGAGAATGCAGTAGATGACATGCCCTACTAGTACATGTTCTTGGATGATGTGGACTACCTTGTATGAGATTTGTATTATACTCGACCCATGAAAGCGAATCGTACTCATCTACCTTGCATGCAAGCATATTCATTGTGCTCATTTCATCCGGTTCACCGTTTGCATAAGCACTTACGCACCTGCATCATACAGGATCATAAACCGAGAGCCTAGTTGTCGTACCTGAGGAGCCCGAGGAGCAGCCCGAGGTGCAGCCTCAAGAGGTGACCGAAGCAGACGAGGAGGACGTTGAAGAACTTCCGGAGTGCCCCGATCACCGTCCGAGCTCCTTCGAAAGAGGCAAGCCCCGGAGTATTTTTCTCCCCCGGTTTGCAATTATTAATTAATGCTTTACTTTAATTAATGCATTACGTTTAGGAGTTGTTTGCAACCGTTGCTGCATTATACCTTGTTTATCTTTGTTATACTATATCCTTGTTACCCTGGTATCCGCAGTCAAGTCAATGCTTAGCTGGCTTAGACCGGTAGAAGTTGGGTGATTTTCTGTCACCTGCGAGCTATAGGTGGTTACCTAGATCTGCTCGGATAACTATGTAGTCATGATATAACTAAGTGTTAATTTGAAGTTGAGACCGGACGGAGACTTACAGGGTTTTGGACTGTAGTGCTTTCCGTCTGTGTCGATTAAGGACTGACCGTTGTTGGGCCTCGGGTCATGTTGAACGCATGCCTTACATTTAGCTGGCCGAATAATGTACCTTTCGACCGCGAAGCTAGGAGATTATTCGGGCCGAGTGGATTGCCCGCAGCGCACTGTACTGGAGCAGGTGTGGTAGGACACGGGGGCGCGATGATAAGACCGAAAGGCAGTCGGGCGGTCCCGGGTACATGTGGTTCCTGGCAAACTCGAGATTTTTCCTGGATAGTTGACTCGGTGACCAATACCTCACTTTAGCGGGTGAGTGAGGTTTGAAATCCTTCGTGATTTCATGGACTACCGGGTTATAAGGACTTAAGTTTGCTAAATCGTCTGCTCTAGCGGGTGATTTTCTTACTTAATTTCGTATAATTGGTCGGTTCTGTTACAGACACCCCTTGCCCTTCAATAATTGTTCCCAGTGCCTGCTCCGTCGCCCTCATCCACCCAACCCAAAACCCTCAGCGCCACTCACTCCCTCGCCCTCTCTCTCGTCCCCGTCGCCGCTCCGGTCGTGCGGACCTCAGTGCCGTCGCTCCCCGTCCTCCCTCGAGCCCTCACCATCCTCGCTTGCTCCCCTCGCTGTCCTACTTGTCACCACCCCCGCGCATCAGATCCGCTCGCCGCTGCGCAACTCACCCGCAGGCCGCCGTCGCATCTCCCAGCACGGCGCCGCGCATCTTGCCCCCATGCCGCCGCCGCATCTCGCCAGCACGCTGCCACCACGGCTCGTCCTCCTCCCCACACCACATCCGCCATGGACGGCTACGGGAACAACTACAAGGATTACTTCGCAGGGTCTTCTTCCTTCCCCACCGCCGGATCTGAGCGCTACCCTCAGTTCCCCGTCAATGACGAGTTCGGCGTGTACTCCCAAGCTCCTTCTCCCTACGTCTCCCTAGCCTCTCTGCTCCACGGTCGTGGCTAGAGAGCCTGGATTTGAACTCCTAGGCCGAGTTCCCCCACCTCGACGTCTTCCCTAACCAGGTGCAGCTGCCGTCGGAAGGATTTCGTGTGAGCGTTGGGCTTCCTCCCCTTAGCCCTAGGGCAGATCCGCTCAAGGCCAGTTCCAGCCTCAACGACCGGTGCAGACCGGTTCACGTCCCAGAACTAGCCGTGGAGGTAGCCAGGCTGCGCGCCCAGGAGGTAGCCACCACGGAGCTCTGTTTACCGGAGCTAGATTCGGTAAATAGCCAACAACATCCGCACCTCAAGGTTTGCCACTTTTCGAAATGGGCGGTGGTGGCCGTGGAGTCAGGATGAGGCAGATGGTGTCCCGTGGATCTTCATCTGTCGCCAACAACTCTGACACCGCAGAGGATCTAGACGGAGAGGATGATGACGACAACGAAGAATCCGATGAGAACGCCCCTGCGTCGGTAAGATCCATACCCTAAACCCTATTTTGTTGTAAATCCTATGCTAGATGTGTTTTGGTGATCTCCAGATGATTCTTTAGCATGGATATGTGATGAAAACTGAACCATTTTATGTTTATATTATCTGTTACATGAAAACTGCATGCTGCATGTTTTTGGTTCATGGATGAAAGCTATTTTGATTTGTGATGTCCTCTTTTCATTTTTTTAGAATATAAAAGATAAGGCCAATTGGTCCGATCAACATATTACCACTTTGTGTGAACTCTATGTTGAGCAAATGAATGCTAGAAACTGGAATGCTGGGATAATGACAACTAGAGGTTACAATATAATTAAACTCCAGTTTGAAAAGATAACTAAACTGAAGCATACTAGAAAACAATTGAAGAACCGAGTCAATCATTCGAAGCTCGTGTATCATTTTGGGGATAAACTAATGAAGAACATAGGGTTAGGCCATAAGGCTGATGGAACAATTGATGCAACGCTAGAATGGTGGAAAAATGAATTAAAGGTAAAGTCGGTTCTATTAAACTTGTGTCAAACTATGGATTCTGATTTCATTGTGACTAAATCTGGACATTACAGGGATGGCCTGCAGAGTGCAAGAAACTTTGATGGGGCTGGCCTGCGTATTTCCCCTTGCTGGAGCTGACGTTCAAAGGGATAGTGGTAGATGGCTCTACATCTTGCATCCCAGGGCAGTTTTCAGCAGCTGCAAGTCAGGAACAAGAATATGAGGTACCATGGGAGGCAGAGGCTGCGGGAGGGATTGATATTGATGGGTTTGAAAACAGTCTGATGGGTAGTTCCAGCCGCAAGAGGGGCAGCACAAGCACAACTACTTCTGGTGAGAGTCCATCAAAGAAGAAAAAGGAACCTCTGCTGAAGACTATGTTTACTAGTATAATAGAAAAGTTTGATGAGGACAACAAGGCTGCAAATGATAATCTGACCCAGTTGAGAAGTAGCAAAGAAGCCCTCAAGGAAGCCAGGAAGTTGAAGAGAAAGGAGCAGATGTTAGAAGATGTTTGGTAATGATCAAGGAGTGTGGAGCAGATAACAAATCAGATGAATTCTTCGTTACTACAACTTTGTTTAAGGACAAATATTATCGACAGATCTTCTGTGAAATTGATACACTGGAGGGCAGACTTGTGTGGCTGCAGAAATGGGTTCAGCAGGGTATAGGGAAGTGCTAGATAAGTGCATTGAAGTCTTTTTATTTCTGTATGTGTGATGAACCTATGCATGTAGTTGAACCTATGCATTTGTGTTGAACCTATGTATTTGTGATGAACCTATATATTTCGATTGAATGATTTGGCTTGTGATGATTTTTGATTGCTTTGTGATTGATTTGGCATTGCTTTGTTGTTGTTGTTGTTAGGCAGTGATTGATTGGGTTATCATTGATGTGTTCAGGTTGATGATGGTTTTGGGGATGGTTCACAGGACAGCGAAACCAGTGACGATTCATCTTCAACATCAAGTGATGATTCATCTTCAATTGATTCTGACGAAGAGGATGTAGTGGTGGAGTACTATGTGAGAGCCCAAAAGAGGAAGCAACCAATGGTCATCGCTGCTTGCACTCTAGGTATGTATCACCACGAGCTTTACTTGAACAGAACTGAACGTAGAGTGGCGGTAGAATCTGGTTACCAATGGGTCACAAGAACCTTAGACCATAGGACACAATGCTACAGAATGTTTAGGATGAGGACAGAGTGCTTTGATAAGCTTCATAGCGTGCTTTAGAGTTCATATGGATTGAAGTCCACATGTAAGATGACATCAGTTGAGGCTTTAGGGATGTTCTTATGGATGTGTGCATCTCAATAATCAGTTAGGCAAGCTGACAACCGGTTCACACGTTCATTATGCATAGTTAGTAGGAAGTTTGATTGTTTGTGCAAACTATCAGCTGATATAATTAGGCCAAAAGACCCTGAATTTAGAGTTGTGCATAAGAGGTTGCAGTCACCTAGATTTGCTCCTTTCTTTGATAAGTGCATTGGAGCACTAGATGGAACACATGTGAAGGTAGTGGTGCCAGCAAATGAAGTAGTACCTCATATGGGAAGACATGGGTACACTAGTCAGAATGTGTTGGCCCTTTGTGATTTCGATATGAGATTCACATTTGCTATTGTGGGATGGCCTGGATCGGTTCATGATATGTGGGTATTCAAAGATGCAATCGACAAGTATGGTGATAGGTTTCCACGTCCACCTGAAGGAATTGATTTGTCCTGTTATTTCTTGTTTCATCTAGATGCTCTTACTTTGCATTTGTCTTACAAGTAATTGCAACCGTGTAGGGAAGTTCTATCTTGTCGACTCGGGTTACCCAAACCGACCAGATTATCTTGCACCCTACAAGGGTACAAAGTATCATGTCCAGGAGTTTCGACAAGGACCCACCCCAAGAGGTAGAAAAAAGCTCTATAATTATGCACATTCTTCACTTCGAAATGTCATCGAGCGGTCATTTGGAGTCTTGAAGATGAAGTGGAGGATTTTGCTGGACTTACCGAGTTATCCGATGCCAAAGCAAAGCAAAATAATTCTCACGTGCATGGCCCTTCATAATTTCGTAAGAGAAGATGATAAAAAGAATAGGGACTTTGAGAGGTGTGATGAAGATGAAAACTACAATCCACTCGAAGAACCATCGTCTAGCCAAGCTAATAAAGCTAATACTACTCATGGCGATGAAGATCAAAATATGAATCAGTTTCCGGATTGAATAGCCGATGGTTTGTATGTTAGGAGGTAGCTTTAATGATTTGTAATAATGGAGATCGTTGAACTACATGAACAGTGTTTGAATAAGTGAAATTTGGTGATTTTTAAATTCTGGCCAGCAACGCGGCCGGGAGCATCAGTGAGCGACGCAGGCGCGCGAGCAGCTGGCTTCAGCGCGGGAGCAGCAGCAGACCTGCGTGGGTGAGTGAGCAGAGATGGATAAGCAGCTTTAATTAGGGGCTCTTTGGTCATTGTTCAGGTCCATCAATGATGTTTAGTTCCTTCTAATCCATAAAACCAACACCATTAGTTCCTTCACTGGTTCGTGTTTTAGTCTCTAGCCGACTAGAGAAAAGAATAGGCCCACAGTAGCGCTGCATACGGTACTGTGGGCAGGGCTGCGAGAGACATGTCAGATATATGGATGGATGCACCATGGGTTCTGAACAATCTGCTGCTAAGCTGCCATAGCAAATTACGGAGTACTCCTCCTACTCGTAGCAAACTACAGTGAACTTACTAGTACGAGTAACTGCACTGCTGGGGTAGCATGAAGCCGTAGATTTTACGTGTACAAGCGTACAAGTATAGAAAGATGCTTCTGTACAAGAGAGTATGTAGAAGAATCTGGTGGGAGTGGTAGGCTGGCAGCCAACAATTTGCCAAACATGGCGTTGGCGTGTCTTCCCTTTGACCGTTATACAGTAACAGCGAGTGAAATGTGGTGCAGGAAATTGAAACCGAGGCCTCGATTAGTTACACTCCAAATTCCAAATTCTAAATTTTTACACTCTCTCCATCACATCGAATCTTTAGATGTATGCATGGAGCACTAAATATAGGTAAAAGAAATAACTAATTTCACATTTTGTCTGTAATTTGCAAGACGAATCTTTTGAGCCTAATTAGTCCATGATTGAACACAAATTGTCAAATACAAACGAAAGTGCTATAGTAACAAAAATTGAAAAAACTTAGGTCTTGTTTAGTTCCTCTAAAACTCCTGAAAAATGCACTATTTAAAAAGAAGATTCTCCGTCACATCAAACTTGTGATACATGCATGGAGTACTAAACGTAGATGAAATAAAAAACTAATTGTACAGTTTGGTTGTACTTTGCAAGACGAATGTTTTGAGCCTAATTAGTCAACGGTTAGACAGTTATTACCAAATATAAATAAAATGCTACAGTGCCTCTACAGTTAATTTGATACTTCCAAATTTAGGAACTAAACCAGGGGCTTACAATCTAAACATGGCCTGAATGGGATGGCCACCAGCACCCACCGTCAGACTATCCGCACTCATGGACCTCTATATTCATTCTCTAAAAGGAATATTTCATCCTAATCATCATAAAATATACAGTTTTTCCGTATCCATCTATCCTCTATATCATCCTATATCCACTGTAGGGCCTACTTGTCACTTTATCTAAATATATTCATATGACATCTTGTTTTAAAGTATTTATTGAAACGAATTTAATAGTGCAATCGAAATTTAATTTAATTTTTTAGTTTGTGAGTTATAATATTTTTTGTTATAAAGAAATAGTGGGGCCCGCGCTATCTCTCCTCTCACCTCTCTCACGCTCTCGCTTGCATGCAGATACCGGAGGGCCGCTGCTTCCTCTCAGTATAGCGGATGATGGGCCGTTCGTTCGGGTAGCGGATAATTTAGCGTAGAGCGGTGCGGAGAAATTTCCAGTACCCACGTCCTCCAGGAACTTTTACAGTATACGAGTGCAGTTAGTCTCAGCACTCAGCAGCACATTTGAAAGAAGATAAACGCAGCCACAGGCCAGAGCCAGCATTGCATTGACCCTTGGTGCTTGGGTTTCCTCGCCAGCTGTCGCTGCCATCATGGGGGTTGTGTTGTGTCTTCCTGCAAAGAGCCAAACTACCACCGGCCTCTCTTGCTAGTAAAAAAAAAAAGACACCGGCCTCTGCCTGCCCACAGGATGGAAGGATGGATGGATCGCTGCAGCGTCGCAGTCTGCAGCGTGCCTGCCCGGGCCGGCTGACTGGGATTGGTCTATAAGTCAGCAAGTCCCATCTTTCGAGAGCGTCGCCACTGCTCGTTTGGCCAGTCGTGGTGGGACCAAATCCAAGCCCATGTTTAGATCCCAAATTTTCCTCTAAATTTTACTATAAAAAATTCTCATCACATCAAAATGCTGGTATATGTATAGAGTACTAAATATAGATAAAATAAAAAACTAATTATATAATTTTGTTGTACTTTGCGAGACGAACGTTTTGAACCTAATTAGTCAATGTTTGGATAATTTTTACCAAATACAAATAAAATGCTACAGAGCACTACAGTGCTCCACACTGATTCATCCGGCGCCAAATCAGCCGAACTAAACAAGGCCCAAGAGATACTCGCTCCGTCAATGCAATTCTAGGCTGAGTCAGACGATCTAAAATTTATCCAGATGTGTTTTAAGATACTTAATATAGTACCATACTAAATGGGTGTTATTAAATCCGCTGTGAAATATGTTTTTGGGCCATACAATTTATTTAAATTTGTTTAGTTGAATTTAAGATAGTTTGGCTTTGACGAGGAGCTAGCAACATAAAGAGTCATGCTAATAGTCTACAGAAACTGTTATGCATGTCCTTTCTTTGTATCTAGAAAGGGTCAGAATCAAGAGATGGGTTTAAGCAGGCCAAGATCTCACTACAAAACTGTTTGGCATGTCTTTTCTTTGTATCCTTCAATCTGGAAAGCTATCATAAGGGTGGGCAAAGGTACCTCTCAAGGTACGGAGTGTTAACCAGCACAAACAATGTTGGCAGTCTTTGATTCATTTGAGTTTGTTTTCATGTGGCACATTTAGCGAAAACTAAGGCTGGACGAAAAACTCGAAGCTCGTTAGCTCGCTCGGCTCGTGGCTGGCTCGACTCAGCTCGGCTCGGCTCGTTACGATAACGAGCCGAGCCGAGCCAAGATTTTAGCTCGTTAGCTATAACGAGCCAACTCGAGCCAGCTCGCGAGCCGCTCGCGAGCTAAACGAGCCAAGCTTTCAGGAAAAAAAGTATCAAAACTTGTATTAGTTTTTGTATTACTTCATGTCTTGTACTTTACAATTGACTAGTAACTGGTCTAGACCCTATAAATTGACTGGTAACTGGTCTAGATGCATTTCTTTTGTATTATTATTATTCTCAAACTTTAAATAAATACAAATATTATATTTTGTGTATTTTTTATACCTGGCTCGCGAGCTTAACGAGCCAGCTCGAGCTTTTAACGAGCCGAGCCGAGCTAGCTTTCTGGCTCGTTAGGATAACGAGCCGAGCCGAGCTGGCTCGTTATCTTAACGAGCCAGAACGAGCCGAGCTCAAACGAGCCGAGCCAGCTCGGTATCCACCCCTGGCGAAAACTATGCTTGGGTACACATTTGACTTAAACCATGCTTTTGTAAAAGAGGGAGCAAGATATTGCTAATGCAATGGAACTTATTTATTTGACACACATTCAGTTGCAACAAATGGATAGGATGATTTTCTTAAAGATGTTCATTCCTTTTCGTACCAAGTATAAGGTCGAAGCTGTTGATATGGATAATCTCTATAGGCCTGTTGGAAGATATAGGAGGTTCTATATGAAAATCAAGAATATTCTTAAGTGTTATTGATAGACAACTTCCAGAGCCTATTGACTGGCTAGATGAGGTGAACACATAGTTGCTTCTTTGCATGGCATCATTGAACCTTGTTGATTCATTTGCTGTTTATGGCAAAGCAAATTTGGTTAAGCTTGTTTGATCAATTTCATCCTAATGATTTCTCAAGAGTAGAGTCAGAACATCTCCCTTGTCAACTTCAACTCTTTATTATTGGTATGCGTGGTGATGAAAGATTCGGATAAGTGAAGAGCCTTGCTAAGCTTTTCATTATGCTTGTTGCAAAAAAAACACCAATATGATCGTGAGCGTACAAACTTAAATTGGCGCCAAGTGTTTTCAATAATGAATTATGTGAAGAGTATGTTGAGAAATAGGATAGGAGACCAATATACGAGGACAATTAATGTGCGTGTGGTTAGCCCCGTCGTTTACATTCGCAAGGCACCGCATGAATCATGAATGCACGCGCGCGTGCGTACGTGGCTCCGGTCGGTCGACGCCGGCATAGTTCCACATTCCAGCTCTGTCCGTCCTCATCTGGCCGCCCGCAAGCAGCGGCAGCGATCGACAGTGTCCAACCAGCAGCAGGCTACGTGCGTGGTGGAGACCGCGGCCATTGCATGGCGGAGCTAGCTAGTAGCAAGCTAGCCCCCCATCACCTTCAGCGTGTGGTCCTTCCAGCGGCCGTTGCGGTTGGTGCGCGGCGAGGTAACTAGCTGCCGGCCGGCCGGAGGTGTCGGTTCCGTCCGTCCGTAAGCGCGCCTGTGCCGGACCGGCCGACCGGCCGGGGACCTCTTCGCGCGCGTTCGCGGCTAGCTAGTCGCCATGCATGCATGCCCCGCCACGGCGGATATCACGCGGCATGCATGAATTATTGGCGTCTACGTAACGTACGCGTAGTCAACGACAACACACATGCGGCAGAGGCAAAGCGACCGATCGAAACAACGGACGCACCATGTGTCTCTCTGTTAATTTGCGGCGCCGGCACGGTCCGGAGATCTTTTGGCCCGGGAACACAACTAAAAACTAGAAAAGTTATATGTAAGTTTTCCCCAAAAAAGAAAAATTATATAAAAAAGTGCTCTTTCCATTCTTAGTTTTCTAGACTCATTATAATTTTTACTATATATATCTAGACATTGTATACCTCTAGATATATAGAAAAAAATCTATGTACATAAAAAAGCTAGAATGACTTACATTCGGAACAAGGGTATATTTATCTTAAACACTTTCTAGTGTACTGAAGCCATAAAGTGGGAGCCAACTTAAAACATATTTCAAATCGTCGGTAGAACTTAGAAAATCACAATAACATGTTTACTAATGCATTGACTATGGCTACTCAGTACTAATGTCTCTCATCAATTTTTTGAAGGTGTCTTATTACACGTCGATCACCATAGGTTATGTTATGTTTTCAGCTTATGCTAGACGTACTCTTGTAGTACAATTTAGTTATGATGCTTCGAAGGAAGTAAATCCACAGGTTATGCTATGTTTTTAATACATGAGAGGAAGCATCATGTGAAGTTTGAATTGCAATAGAGACCAGAAATAGAAAGAGGGCAAGAATCGATATGTCCACACTATGAATGACCGATGGTTGTTTAGGCGAACGCTACCATACGTGGACGATTCCTGGCCCAGGGGACATCGTCACCGCCCAGATTTGTTCCAGGGAGGCGGCGGCTTTCCAGACGCTAGCTCCAAGTCCAAGGCTGGGGAGAGATGATTGAGGGGAAAGGAAGCTAGGGTGGTGAAGTGAGGCAATTGGTGGTGGCTCAGGGATAGGGAGGCGGGGAGGTGGAGTGAGAGGCGGAGTCATATAGCTTCGGGACTTGGGTGGCAGCTCACATTGTGGAGAGACGGCGTGTGAACCACAGAAGGAGAGTTTGGCCTCCTGATTTGGGTCTGCCCTTGGCCCTTTTTCTTTTTATAAAGAAGCTTTCGTATCTAAAACTCAATTTACAAAGATACTCCTCTGTCCCTAAATAACTGTTGTCGTTGGCGTGCATGCCACAAGTTTGACTCGATTTGTAGAAAATACGTGTAACATTTGTATCTCTAAATAAATTTATTACAAAAACTAGATTCAAAGATCTTTCTAATGATACTAATTATTTATCATAAATATTAATATTTGTAATATATATTTAATCAAAGTTGTCTCTCGGGAAGCGAAAACAACAGATATTTAGGGACAGAGGGAGTAGTGGTTTGTATGCTGTTTTTTTTTAAAAAAATGGATTGACCATCTCTGAAATATAATTCACCCTCTATTTTCAGAGGCACTAGCACCTTTCGATTGCCTTTATCAAAATAAAAGGATATATCATCTAACATGGGCGGCGGCAAGGGTATGCCCCTATATGCTAAGGCATACCCAAGATTTGGGAGACAAAATTAATATGTATATATATACACAGGGTGCGTTTTATATACTCCCATGAGTAGTTACTCCCATGATCAACAAATCATATTGCGTATGTGTACATACTCATTTATCAGTTCGAGTATGTTGATATACTCATATTAAGATACTCTAGATCTTTACTATGTGAAAATTTTTCAAAAGAGCCCATATTTTTAATATATTATTGAATACTATGACAGTAGTATACAAAATAAGTATAACCACATACTCTAAGTATACTTGCATACTTGACATACATAGTACCCTAGATGGTCTAGTATGATGATATACTCCGTCTACATACACTTCGTTGGACCATATATACGCCCTAAATCTAGAGATATACACATGGGATGGGAGTAACTACTCCCTGGGAGTAGGAAATAATTTCCCTATACACTAATACACAGGTTTATACGTATCTTGTTACATTCCCTCATAGGCCCAATACAACAGCTGTTTCCTACGCCCACACGAAGGAAGCCCAGAATACATTTTGCGTGACTATCGCCCGGCGCCCCTTTCCCTGCTTGGCTGCTCCGCGCCGCAGGCCGTAGCACAAGCATGGAGCACCTCCCCCACTCCGGCGATCGGCGCCGCCGGGCAGCACCTTGCCACCTACCCCGCTCCGGCCGACTTTCCCCCTGCCCTCCACTGCACCTCGCCGACTCGCCCGATCGTCCTCTGCGGCCCTGCCCTTTTCCGTGCTACGGCTGCCTCCTCCCAGGTCCCAGCGCGAAGGAGTCGGCTACTGGCTGCAGCGGCACCCCTTCTGCAGCACCTTCCGGCGACCGATGCCCTCCCCCTCGGCCTCGGCGCTCGGCGGCTTGAAGCAAGGTGAGCAGAGAAGATGCAGAACACCCTAGAGCATAGATCCACTGCTTAGTGGTTCAGTGAGCTAATGAAAATTTCTTTTTCTAATTCTTTTGGTTGTATTCTTAATTCTTGTAATGTAGATGAAGAAGAAGGGTGTTAGCATATTTGCATTGTGTGAGAAAGCTGCAAAGGCAAAAAAAAAAAGCACCAAATGTTGATTCTGTTGAGATTATGAAAGTAATGGAGCACAGAATGACGGTGAAGCTTCCCAGCTTGTGCCAACGCGGAATAATGATTTATTTATGTTTTGAACTTGTGCTTTGGTTATTATTAAGGATTTGTTATGGCCATTATAACTTATCATCCATTGTATTACATATTTGTTTCAAAATTTTATACATATGGCATATCCAGCTGTAAATTTCTTGCTCCGCCACTGTCATCTAGTATCATTATTATTGTAGTAGTGCACCCACCATACACACTCTTCATTTGATGTCCATCCACACGTACGTTTTCATGGTCGTACTAATGCACAGTTACAGCTACGTGTGGCAGTCTCGTGCTTGCCCGATCTGGTACGATCGATGCGATGTGTGTTGCAAAGCAGGCCAGCACACGACGTTTTACAGCTGCTGCATTGTCGCAGGTTATATATATGGCCGGCGGCGAAGGCAGGCAACAAAAGCACAAATTCTGCGCCGCAACGCAACGTAGCCGCACTGAGGCCTGGTATGTACGTCCGGACCTAGCTACCCAGTTTCAATCAATCTTTAAAACTGATGGAGAATATATACTGCTCCTTCCGTCTAAGAATGATGCTATTCTAGAATATTATTCAGTCAAACTACATTATATTTAGGCTAAAAAAACTACCTTATGTTTAACTAAATTAATATAAAAATAAATATCATTAGAGTTTTAAGTACTGATGACACTATTTTTCATAAGCAAATTTCTACAAACTTAATTTAATTTAACCTAAAATTATATTCTTCCTAGGATGGCCCTAGTACGTGCTATACAGTAGTAGAGTAAGATTTTCAACCTCGTTCAATGATGACAATCAAGCGTATAAACGTACTTCTTCTGTCCTTAAATATTTGTCGCCGTTGGTCTGCGTGCCACAAGTTTGACATGATTCGTAGAAAATACGTGCAACATTTGTATCTCCAAATAAATTTATTAAAAAAATTAGATTCAAAAATCTTTTCAATAATACTAATTATGTTTTATAAATATTAATATTTTTTAATATATATTTAGTTAAAGTTGTTTCTCGGGAAATGAAAAGGATAGATATTTAGGGAAGAGAGAGTAGGCATGTACTCCTACCTGCGACTCCAATTTTCATCGGTCCTTTCCTCGTAGTACTCCGTAGTCTTTTTAACTGCACAAAAAAGTCCAAACTAAATAGTGTACGCGATGACGACGTCGGTGCTCCTCTCCCGCTAGCTAGGGTACGGCCAAGCAGCATCTAGCCACAAAATAGTGTGACGACTGACGATACGTACACGTGCGTGCAGTCAACTATTATTATAATAATCTTTCAGTAAGTCGTACTATACGTCAATATCTGACATACGGGGATACTGTCATGCGGATGCGACTTTCATAAATACACTACAGGTATATACTGCCTCCATCCAACAAACCTTACCATTATGGGAAACGTGCTAGTCAATCTGACTAAAGTTTGACCAAATTTATAGTAAATAGTATTAACATTTATGTCTCCAAATAAATTTATTATAAAAATATATTCTATAACTAATTTAATGATACTTATTTTGTATTATAAATATTAGTATTTTTTTATATAAATTTAGTCAAAGTTCAAACTGTTTGACTTCTCAAAAAGCGAGAATTGCATGTTTTTGTGGACGGAGGGAGTACACGTGGTATATATATATATTGTCGATTGAGTTTATTATTGAGAATTGCAAAACCTCGACCAGTTGATTTGGCTTCTCCCAGCAACCAATTTTTGGGCCATCTGATTCTTGCGCGGACGGCCAACAGGGGGGCACAGCCGATGAGCAGGCGAGGAGCGGAACGAGAGGGGCCTTCGCGTGGTGTGGAGGAGCTGGCGCGCCTCCGCGCGGGTGCCGAGGTGGGGAAGGAGAGGGGCGCTGCCGCGTCTGGCCGGAAGGAGCAACGGCGATGGTCCCCCGGCGGCGGGCCGAGTTGTGACGCTGGTATCCTCTAGACCCGTCGGGCGTGCCTGGCTAACGAAAGGGAAGGGAATCGTGTGTGGCTAACGAAAGGGAAGGGAAGAGATAAGGTGGGGGAGGGTGGGTCCCACAGCATTTTGTGAACAATTTGTAATTTATTCTGAAATTTGTGAATAATGTGATATATATTTCTTTGATATCTGCAATCGATAAAAGTAATTTGTAAATTTGTCTGAGATATGCAATCCATAGAAATAAAAGTTGTGCTATCCCCAAATTACATCACTCTGTTCAACAAAATACACCGAAAAAATCACTGTAAATATTGTAATAAGAAAGTGGAAATATAGTTAGAAGATAGTGTAAGTGCATGAAAAAATTTTGAATGTCACCTAGACAGCTCTTTGTTTATACACGAGTAAAAACATCAAATATTCATGGATTTAATTGGCAGGCGGCAGAGAGCAAAGGTTCCCTGCATCTGCATGCTGTGCTGTGTCTGCTGCTTGCATTGTTGACAACACGCAGGCTCACGCCCACGCGGTGCATGCACCTGCTGCACGTGGATTGCTGCATGCCGCGCGCGTGCAGTGCGTGCGTGTAAAGAAGAAGTTGGCCGGTGTTTTGCCTTCGTTCGTTCCCTGCACGTACTACTACGACTTGAAGGGGTTCAAAGTCCAGTTCCGCGTCTGGACCATGAAATTGAAACGCATGCCTGCCCAATGTCTGCCCATGCATCTAGATGAGTACTGACGACTGATTGTCATGATCGAGACCGGGACCTAATGTGAACCGATCGATCGATTGCACGAGTACCATGATGCACGCACGGCACACACGACGACTCCAACTGATAACAACGTCGTACATCATGCAACCTAATACGTACTATTGATCGATCGATGATTGAACCTAATAAGCCTGCGTTTCTCTGCACTGCGATGGTCTGAATTCGACTGAAAAGCCGATTAATGCTGTTTTATTGTAAGAGAAAAATATTGTAACATAATTGATAAGCAGTTCAAGCGAACAGACAATGAGAATTGAATTGATTGAAGAAGCCGACTTGTTCAAGTCGTCTCTGTGGTCTGTGCTGGCAATGGCATGCTGGCTGCTGAAGGTAGGGACGTGGGGTGGGGTGGGGTGGGAGTGAGGCAGGCCAAATGAAATTTAGGGCTTGTTTAGATTGCAAAAAAAATGAACCCGATGAATAGTACCACTTTCGTCTTATTTGACAAATATTATCCAATCGTGGACCAACTAGACTCAAAAGATTTATCTCGTGATTTCCAACTAAACTGTGTAATTAATTATTTTTTACCTATATTTAATACTCCATGTAAGCGGTTAAAAATTAATGTGATGGAGAGAGAGTGAAAAAATTTGGAATTTGGATGGCATCTAAACAAGCCCTTATGCCTTGTACTGGTTTCATCATGTGCAAAGGAGAGCTATAGGACGGACGACGACTACGAGACGACCACGACTTGCCCCAAGCCTACCCGCGACGACCGACCGACTCAGCAGAGCGCAACCAAAAAACCGGCCGACCAGGTAAATAAAATGGATTTTTAAAGGTACTGTAGTTTAGATCCAACTGTCTACATATGTGAAATGGTCTCTAAAAATGAACCATTCTTTACATACCGCGGTCGTCTAGCCCTGTCTTTAGAATTTCTAGCAGGCTGTAATATTATTGTCTTAACACCCTGTTCGTTTCGCTGGTTTATTGTGCTGAAAGTACTGTTCGCTGGTTTATTGTGAGAGAAAAACACTGCTGAATAACTGCTGATTCTGCTGATAAGTCTAAACGAACATGTGTTAGAATTTGTAGCCAGTAGCCACTGCGTCTGGCTGTACTGTCAGCACGCGTGCTCTGATAGAAGCTCAATTAGTACGACTACAGCATGCTCTTGCATCACATATCACAGCAACATATGTAAACACCATACACATGTTCAGTCTATTTGCTTGGGCTGATTTGGCTGGCTGAAAGTACTGCTGGCTGGTTTTTTTAGAAAAAAACACTGTTAGCTGGCTGACTGATTTGACTGATAATGTCAAGCAAACAGGCTGGTTATCTTAAATAGTATAATATTATATCAGTGCCCTCTAGCGTGCTCTTGAGGAACAACGTCAAACAATGCAACTGTTGTAAAAAAAAACGTCAAACAATGAAAGTACTAGCGACTAACAATAAAATATGGATATATATGGGACGTGAACTCAAAGTGCTCACATCCAGTTCGACAATAGCGAATGGATTGCGCGGTAGCTCTCGTCTCAGTGCATATGCTCGTCATCATCCCTCCAGCATAATTATTGCACACAAAGTCACTTGATCAGCCCCAATCGCGCCACACAGATATAATCATATACTAAGTGCAAGGAAAGTACATGCTGATATAGCAATAGCATATATTCCGTACAACTAAAGAAGTTATAAACTCCGGATCCACCACTATAATTAAAAGTTGTGATCCCTCTTGAGCCATTACTTCAATCTTTTGGATCCTCATCTGCCACTTCCATCAATATACCGTGAAGCATCTGTTAATGGTTGCTAGAGAAGACTATTTTATTCTCTCAAGTTCCTTTCATCTCTCTTGTCTCTCTCCTCGGTCACCTTTGGCGATTTCATCTATCTCTGCCTCGCTTAACTGGTTTTTGCGGAACTAGCCGTTAGGCTTTGAACAGACTGGCGAAACCGGCCTGGTTGGTTTTTCCGGCCTTCGACCACTTAAATCCCCATGTTAATGGGTTATGTAGACTTTTTTATATTGTTTGCTAACTCAATGCCACATTAGCGCCCATGTAATGTGCAGTGTGCCACGTCAGCGAAACTACCTTCAAAACTACCTCGAGGTGTTATTTTAATTTTCATTGATTTAAGGGGTACACAGTTATCAATAGTTTATAGAGTTAAGTAGATTTTTCCATTAATCTAATAGAATGTAGTTTTTATTTTACAAAAATAATATCGTTGGATTGACATTTAAAAGTACTTTATTATTGTTATGATGTCGTTGGCACAAATATTATAGTAATATTTGTTTTTGTGAAATACAATACAAACGTTAATACTTATACACGGACGTGCACTTCTAATAGTATGATATGAATTTAAAGTATATGAGAAACCAAAAACAAAATGCGAGGTTTAGAGATCGTGTCAAGTCAGTCTGCAAATCACATCACTTGATCAGCCCCAATCGCGGAACATATACTTGGAAGATGGAAAATGATGAGGACATCACTCCTTCACATACACACAATGATCCACTGCTGGACATTCAAGGTCCAATCACTAGAGCTCGCGCGCGTCAATTAAATTTAGAGGTGAGCTCGTTCCTAAGTAACTCTTTATATGATTCTGAGAATAGATTGCTAGCTAATGATTATATTATGCTTAGGTATGAAGGAGAGGTCCAGGAGACACATGGAGGAGGGCTTGGAGGCATTGAGGACCAGCGAGAGCGCCCGGATAAAGATGGAGGACCAAACCAAGTTGAGTTTGAGTCTGCCTCGCAGTTCAGGACCAGTCTGTCTTGAACTGGTCAACTAGGACGCATCCGGACTCCGTTTTCGATGATCCATATATGGATGAAAAGCTTATTTGATAAGGAAGCCAACCCAAGTGGTCCCACGTCAAAACCTGTTCGAAATCAACGGGAATCGTCGAAACAAGTCACCTTCCAGAATCTGTCAGGGCGCTGTGTCGCCGTCTTTTAGGCCGTTTGGGCCTTGTAAAGTGTCGGCACTCCCCAGGGACGCAAATAGGGGTCCTTGGACGTCCCTTAGGCTATATAATAAGTAGTCATCGCCTACATTAGGTTTGTGTTTTGCTTAGATTATTCTGTTGACAACAGTTTCGCCGCCGCCGTCGGTTTGTGAGACCCCAACTTTGTGAGATTAATCATTCATCTGTAATTTGGTTGCATTCCTTTGTGTTCTTGCGTGTGTTCTCGATTCGCAGGCAAGGACTTAGCCTTCTTGGCGAGGTCGACCGTGCAACGCCGGTCGATAACCAGAGGGGTCGTGGTGCTGCGATTGCGGGGTTCAGAGCCGAGTTGTTCGGAAGCCGGATTGAATTGTGTCGTGACTCCACCAAATCAAGAGTTATCAGAACCTTTCGAAAGATCGGGAACCCTAGTTCACATCAATTGGTATCAGAGCTGAGCCCTTGTTTAAGGGGGGTGGGAATGATGAGCACATCCTCCACTATTACCCGCTGGCAAAGACGCAATAAAAAAAGGTCAAGTGGCCTAGTTGTAGTCGGGCGACGACCGTGTGAGCCTCTGAATAATCCCACCTTGCTTAGCTTGGGAGGAGGAAGCCACCTTAAAAGAGAGAGCCACCATTTCCCTATCGGACTAGTCTTTTAGGGACATTGGGCCTTTCCCCGAGTGGGCGTGCATAAGAACTGTTGGGGTCTGGGCAACCTTAATTTATTGGGCCTCGACCAACCCCACCTGGGCCGGATGTATCATTTGGTATCAGAGCCGAGTTGTTCGGAAGCCAGATCGAATTGTGTCGTGACTCCACCAAATCGAGAGTTATCAGAACCTTTCGGAAGATCAAATTGTGAGCCGAGTTTGCAAACGAACCTTGTTTTCTCTTGATGATGATGTTAGCTCGGTACCGCCTGCTGTCACTAACCTTTTGCAGGAGTATGAGGACATTTTTCTAGCTGAGATACCCCCGGGGCTTCCACCTATGAGAGGGATAGAGCATCAAATTGATTTGATTCCGGGAGCATCATTGCTAAACCACGCTGCTTATCGAACCAACCCCGAGGAGACTAAGGAAATTCAGCGGCAAGTCCAAGAGCTTTTGGACCGTGGGTACGTACGTGAAAGCCTTAGCAATTGCGCCGTTTCTGTAATTTTGGTTTCTAAGAAAGATGGTTCTTGGCGTATGTGTGTTGATTGTAGAGCCATTAATAATACCATTCGATATCGTCACCCTATTCCTAGGCTTGATGACATGCTTGATGAATTATGTGGCTATGTAATTTTCACAAAGATTGACTTGCGTAGTGGCTACCACCAAATTAGAATGAAACTTGGAGATGAATGGAAGACAGCTTTCAAAACTAAATTCGGATTGTATGAATGGTTAGTAATGCCTTTTGGGTTGACTAATGCACCTAGTACATTCATACGCCTAATGAATGAGGTTTTAAGAGCTTTCATTGGTCGATTTGTGGTAGTTTACTTTGATGATATCTTAATTTATAGCAAGTCTTTGGAAGAACATATGGATCACTTACGTGCTGTTTTTAATGCCTTATGCGAGGCATGTTTATTTGGTAACCTTGAGAAGTGCATCTTTTGCACGGATCGAGTCTCTTTTCTTGGCTATGTTGTTACTCCACAGGGAATTGAGGTGGATGAGGCAAAGATTGAATCCATTAAGAGCTGGCCGGTTCCCCAATCCATCACACAGGTGAGGAGTTTTCTTGGTCTTGCAGGATTTTACCGCTGTTTCGTCAAGGATTTCAGCACCATTGCTGCCCCTTTACACGAGTTGACAAAGAAGGGTGTGGTGTTTCATTGGGGAAGGGCACAAGAGGCGTCCTTAGACACTTTGAAGGACAAGCTTACACACGCACCATTGCTGCAACTTCCAAATTTTGGTAAGACTTTTGAGCTAGAATGTGATGCTAGTGGAGTTGGCATTGGAGGTGTTTTGATGCAAGATGGTAAGCCCATTGCATACTTTTGTGAAAAATTGCATAGCCCTGTTTTGAATTACTCCACGCATGATAAGGAATTGTATGCTCTTGTATGTTCTTTAGAGACGTGGCGTCATTATTTGTGGCCTAAAGAGTTTGTTATTCATTCGGATCATGAATCGCTTAAGTATCTTCGTTCACAACATAATCTGAATCGTAGACATGCTAAGTGGGTTAAATTTATTGAATCTTTTCCTTATGTTTTCAAACACAAGAAAGGGAAGGATAATGTGATTGCCGATGCTTTGTCTAGGCGATACACTTTGCTGTCCCAACTTGAATGTAGAATTTTTGGACTTGAAACAATAAAAGAACAATATGCGCTTGATCCTGATTTTAAAGATGTGTTGCTGAATTGCAAAGGGGGACGTTCATGGAACAAGTTTGTGGTCAATGATGGTTTTGTGTTTAGAGCTAACCGCCTATGCATTCTAGTAGGATCCGTTCGTCTTTTGTTGATGCAGGAAGCGCATGGAGGAGGGTTGATGGGACATTTTGGTGGTAAGAAGACAGAGGATGTTTTGGCCGCACACTTCTTTTGGCCAAAGATGAAGAGAGATGTTGAGCGATTCGTGGCACGCTGTACCACATGTCAAAAAGCTAAGTCTCGCTTGAATCCACATGATTTGTATATGCCTCTTTCTGTTCCTTTTATTCCTTGGGCAGATATTTCTATGGACTTTGTTTTGGGATTGCCTAAGACTAAGAGGGGGAGGGATAGCATTTTTGTTGTGGTGGATCGATTTTCTAAGATGGCACACTTTATACCATGTCATAAAAGTGATGATGCTATTCATATTGCTAACCTCTTTTTCAAAGAGATTATTCGTTTGCATGGTATGCCTTCTACTATTGTTTCAGATCGCGACGCTAAATTTCTGAGTCACTTTTGGCACACTCTATGGAATAAGTTGGGTACAAAACTGTTGTTTTCTACAACTTGTCACCCACAAACCGATGGGCAAACAGAGGTAGTTAACCGCACTTTGGGTGCCATGTTGAGAGCTATTCTGAAGAAAAATTTGAAGATGTGGGAAGAATGTTTGCCTCATGTGGAGTTTGCTTACAATCGGGCAACACATTCTACCACCAAGGTAAGTCCTTTTTAGGTAGTGTATGGATTCAATCCCCGTGCTCCAATTGATATTTTGCCTCTGCCTACTAGTGAGAGAATTCATGTTGATGCTAAGGAACGTGCTGATTTTATTTTGCAAATGCATGAAACAACTAAGCACAACATTGAAAAAATGACTGAAAAGTATAGAATTGCTGGTAGTAAAGGTAGACAAGAAGTGAAGCTTGAACCGGGTGATTTGGTTTGGTTGCACTTGAGAAAGGATAGATTTCCAGATTTGAGAAAGTCTAAGTTGATGCCTAGAGCTGATGGTCCATTTAAAATTGTTGAGAAGATTAATGATAATGCATATAAGCTTGAGTTACCCCCGAATTTGGGGTTAGTCCCACCTTTAACATTTCAGATTTGAAGCCATACTTGGGAGACGAAGATGAGTTGGTGTCGAGGACGACTCCAATTAAAGAGGGGGAGGATGATGAGGACATCACCCCTTCACATACACACAATGATCCACTGCTGGACATTCAAGGTCCAATCACTAGAGCTCGCGCGCGTCAATTAAATTTAGAGGTGAGCTCGTTCCTAAGTAACTCTTTATATGATTCTGAGAATAGATTGCTACCTAATAATTATATTGTGCTTAGGTATGAAGGAGAGGTCTAGGAGACACATGGAGGAGGGCTTGGAGGCGTTGAGGACCAGCGAGAGCGCCCGGATAAAGATAGAGGACCAAACCAAGTTGAGTTCAAGTCTGCCTCGCAGTTCAGGACCAGTCTATCTTGAACTGGTCACCTAGGACGCGTCCGGACTCTGTTTTCGATGATCCATATATGGATGGAAAGCTTATTTGATAAGGAAGCCAACCCAAGTGGTCCCACTTCAAAATCTGTTCGGAATCAACGGGAATCGTCGAAACAAGTCACCTTCTAGAATTTATCAGGGCGCTGTGTCGCCATCTTTTGGGCCGTTTAGGCCTTGTAACGTGTCGGCACTCCCCAGGGACGTAAATAGGGGTCCTTGGACGTCCCTTAGGCTATATAATAAGTAGTCGCCGCCTACATTAGATTTGGGTTTTGCTTAGATTATTCTGTTGACAACAGTTTCGCCGCCGCCGTCGGTTTGTGAGACTCCAACTTTGTGAAATTAATCATTCATCTGTAATTTGGTTGCATTCCTTTGTGTTCTTGCGTGTGTTCTCGATTCACAGGCAAGGACTTAGCCTTCTTGGCGAGGTCGACCATGCAACGCCGGTCGATAACCAGAGGGGTCGTGGTGCTGCGATTGCGGGGTTCAGAGCCGAGTTGTTCGGAAGCCGGATCGAATTGTGTCGTGACTCCACCAAATCAAAAGTTATCAGAACCTTTCGGAAGATCGGGAACTCTAATTCACATCAGAAAAGTTCACCGCTACTACTACTAAGAAAGTATAATAATAGGCAGTAAGCTGATTAAATGCTGAGGTAGAGGAGAGATGAGAGTAGAGAGAGGAGAAGTGAGTTGTAAGTTTTCAGCCGATTTAGGCACAAAAACCAAGAAATTTTATGACAAAGACAAGTGGGCATATATTAATAGTGAAGAGCTAACAATTATATGAGTGGGCTAAAAATAGGCTGTAGGGAGTGGGGATCCATTGTTTTTAATAAGTTTTTTTTTCAGTAGATCGAGTCATTAGGGTTAGTGTCTCTCCATGCCAAATTACTTGGTATTGGAGTTTTATCTCCTCCTTCTCCTCATCTCTGTCGACAGTGAAGGGGAAGGGTGGAATCGTCTTCTCCATGGCGGCTCCGTTGAAGATGAGGACGACAACATCGGCGTCAACATCTTCATCGACATGGAGACTTTTGTTTCTGGACGGCGGCATCAAGGCGGAGATGATGTCGCCGCTATGGAATAATTTTCTCCGGTCTCTTCTCCGTTTTATTGTGGTTAGATCTGGCCACGATGAAGGGCTAGGGAGAATAATTTTCAGATCAGTCTTCCTCACTCTTCGGTAGAAGAAAGAAGAAGGAAGACACCAGAAAGAAGAAGTTCCTCAATTCCGCCTACATGAATGTTGGCCGCTGTTCGTTGGGCATTTGTTCTCAGGCCATTTGCCGAGTGTTTGCCTATGCGGTCATCCATACTGCAAAGCATCTAACAGATTAGGTTTTGAGTTGTTCTATTCACAGCGTGGGTACTTTTTTTAACCCAGAGTGCGTGTAATATGTTGATGTACCCAGCTATCATATAATATAATTCTTCTTTCGTCGTAAAAAAACGGTCGACTGTATTATTAGTGTTGCTCTAATGGCATACAGCAGTAGTACGCGCAAGCTCACTTGCGTGTCTATGCATCCGCATATAGTGTGTCTGTGTGTTGCTTCCTTTAGGAAAGGGAGCTTTACAGAAAGTGGCCGTCCGGCTTAGTATTTCTTTTCTCCAAAGTAGCTGGATTATAGTTATAGTTGTTACTATTATTATATACTATACTATGGTCGTTCATCCCCAGCCTCACTTTGCACAGAGTCATTGCACGCTAGCTTTGATATCCTTATTTATTTATTAGAGGTGTTTTCTCTAAAACGGGGCTATTAAACATCTACGGTGTGAGCTTACATAATTAACGCAACCAAAATTTTAAACTTCTTCCAGTGAGGTGGACTTCTCTTAGGGGTGTTTAGATGCAAAAAAATTGGAATTTTGCTACTGTAGCACGGTCGTTTGTATTTAGCAATTAGTGTCCAATCATGGACTAATTAGGCTCAAAAGATTTGTCTCGTGATTTACAACCAAACTGTGTAATTAGTTATTTTTTTTCCTACATTAAGTGCTCCATACATGCGTCTAAAGATTGATGTGATGGAGAGAGAGTGTAAAAATTTGGAATTTGGAGGTGAAGTAAACAAGGCCTTAGTGTTTTAGCATTCAAAATTTAGTATAAATTTTTCCTACTAAATACCTCCTGGTGAGATTCTCATGCATTATGACTAGTGGTATTGTTTTACTACTGCTTAAAAACACTAACAGAAGTCCACCATTTTGGTAGTGTAAGGAACTTCACGTAGACATGCAGATTACTTACTCATTAGATATACCGTTAAGATTTATAAGTAAACAGATTTCTAGAGTTGTCTTAGGTTGAACTTTTTAAACTTTGACTGAATTTCTAGAAAAAACTATCAAGATTTGTGACATCAAATTAGTATCATTAGATATATCCTAGAATATATTTTCACAATATGCTCATTTCATGTCATAGATGTTGTTACCTTTCTTATAAAGTTAGTCAAGTTTAAGATAATTTGACTTGAACAGATACTAGAAATTGATTTTATTTGGCGATGGAGCGAGTACCATACTTGAATTTAACTACATAGGTTCATTACACGTCTAACTAGAGGAGGGTGACAAAACATATGGTAGAAATTTTGAACTCTAGCTAGAATGTTAGGCTTTTTTATGAGGAGGGCAGGTTAACGGTGATTCACAGTGTACGGCGCAAACTAAACGCAAGCGTTAACTAGCCACTGTTTCAGAGTTTTTTATTACACACTATGCTCGCTAATACTAGTGGTAGCGATTGATGGTGGTACCTAGGAGTAGGCATGAAAGAAAGAGTGCCCTAGCTAGTAGCTAGCTATATATAAAAATAACTGGTGATCGATAGTCGTACGTCTTTTTTCTTAACTAAGACTTATGCAACGTGCACTAATCAACTCGCGCGCGCCACTAAGACCTGGACTCAATTGTTCGATCGTTCGGGACCACATCGATCGCCTTATTTAATTACACATGTAATTTGTACTATCATCTGAGTATATATTATGGGAAGTGACTTTTCAAAGTCACTACCGTCTGATCGAATATCTGTATGGCCGCCACTAATCTAAAAGTACAGCATATAATAGTATCAACAAAAGTTTACATCTCAGTTCCAGTAGTTTTAATTATCAATAAGCATTAAGGATGAAAACGGTCGGAAACGGTCGAAAACGGACTTACGATATAGAAAAACGAAAACGGTCGGTTCGGGATATTTCTACATTTAGCAATTAAAGAGTATAAAAAATGGTTGAAAATGGTTGTGAAACCAATTGAAACAGACAACTTTTCATGTTAAAAAACGGTTCATAATATAGAAAACGAAAACGGTCAATTCGGAATATTTTTGTTCCGTTTTCATCCCTAATAAGCATATAGTAACTCGACTCGTAGCGTCCCGGTTAAAGATGGCAAAGGGTACCCGATATCCGATACCCGATGGGTATTTGATCCGTTAGGGAACGGGGATGGGATGATACCTCTACCCGCGGGTATCTAAATGGGCAGGAATTCATCCCCAACGGGGATGGCGGGTACGAGGACGTTCCCTGTATACCCGTCCTCGTTACCTGCGGGGGAACCCAATTATTTGAGCAACCTTGTGAATATTAGGCCCAAAGAAGCCCAACATAGTTATTTTGGCCCAAGTCTAAGCAATCATATAAATAGTATGTATGTTCCTAGAATCCTAGTTCACTTTCTCCTCCCCCACCTCAGCCGCCACCAGCACAAGCCGCTGCACGCCTGCTCTCTGGACTCTAGTCCCCGTCCGACGCAAGTCGAGGAGGCCGACGCCGTGCCCCTCGCTTCCTCAGCACCTCAATCCTCCTCTACTCGTCCGGTCTTTGCCTTTCTCCCCAATCTCCTGAGCCTCTCCTCGTCCTACACAAACGCCATGCCCCGTGCCCCTCGCTTCTTCTCCTCGGCGTACGCAGATGGCCAGCGTGGTTCGTTGCTTCCTCAGTTCCCTCGCTGGTCTCCGACGTGGCTCGAGGCAAGCAAGGAAGCTCCGACTCCACCTCCACCCATGAAGATGAAGAAGAAAGGTCTCTAATTGAAAAAAAGCTGTGACTCCAAGCATCCCTGATTATCGGGTATGAAGTACCCGTCGGGTACCTGTTACCCGATAGGGGACAGGGATAGGCAATAATCTATACCCGAGACGAGTAACAGGGACGGGGAGGGGATGTATTCTCCGTAGTGGGGAAGGGAACGTTCTAACGATACCCAACGGGGATGTACCCGTTGCCATCGTTAGTCCCGGTGGTGGGAAGCTTCGCAAGCGCAGTTTTGTGTGTTGTTAAAAAATCTCATCGTCTACCTCACACTAAAGCACAGATCTAAGGTCCGGTTCGATCTCACGTGGGCTGCAGGGACACTGTGTAAGGGTGAGAAAGGGTTCGAAGATTTTCTCGATCTATATGAGAAGGTCTTCTTCTTAAGAAAAAAAATGCCCGGGGACTATATAGACCCCACGAATAGAGTTTTTTTTCATAGTTGAAAACCTTATGTTACTAAAAGTAGCTACATATATACTCCTATAGTACAGTATAGTTGTTACCAGCATGCCTGTCTTAAGTAACCTGCCCCTTATGTGTAGTGGTCAGTGGAGTGAGTATACATAAGATACCAACTCACGCAATAATTAATATAATTATATTGCGTTAGAGACTATGACCCTGTTCGTTTGTCTTATAAGCCGTACTTTTTCAGCCAACAAATAGTATTTTTCTCTCACAATAAATCAACTAACAGTACTTTCAGTCATAACTTTTTGAGCGAAGCGAACAGGGCTATATAACTTGGATAAAAGCAACATACATATTGTCGGGTACCAAAAACAAGGGGTACCCACAATCAACGATTAAGAAAAACAAAACCGCTACCCACGAGAAACGGGACGAGCCGAAATAACAAACAAAACACCTCGACTACGTTCCGACTTGTACGAGGCACGCTCGACGGGACACCTCGACCACGTTCCGACTCGTACGAGGCTCGCTCGACAAGATGCCTCGACTACCGGGAAATCTCCGACTCACACGACCCCGGGTCGGGCCACTCGACCCACCTAATTCACCAACTCTGAGACAAAAATCAGAGCATTTAATGCGACTACCAACTACTTCCTACCATCATGGCTACAGCAGTAACCGGCATGGAAGCAATACCGCTGTCAAATCTCACTTTTTACTGCCCATCCCGGGATGGGAGGTGAAAACCTGTCACTGTACGCACCATACCGTGCACTATTTCGCCACTGATCACCCTCGAGGGAGAATACGACAAGGACCGTACCCCGCGATCTCGGGGACTCGGCCTTATCCGCTCACCGTCGATCCACCTCGATCTATCCTCGACCCAGCCTCGACCCACCGCTGGTCAACAAGGAAGAAAGGTCGATGTGACACAGGACCCGGAGTCTTTTCACCATCTCATCCTCTACGTCACCATGGTGTCGAGGGATGGCCAGCCATTCTTGGGGCACGCCGCTACAACAACCTCCACAGCGATCGACAAAACTTCACCTCAAAGGCACCCCCGGCGTCCCTGCCTCCTCTTACCCTATAAAAGGGTGGGCAGGGGCTCTACGAAGGGGGGGCGAACAATGAACAACAGGCGACGAAAAACCAATCACCATCCCACCATAGAAGATCAACATCTCAAGCAATCTCCTTTGTACTCTCACTTTTTCTCTGAGACCTGGGCTCGGTTCGCTCTCTCACAGCTTGTAACCCCTACGCAAGCACTTAGGTGCAAGGAAATACAACACCCCCTGGACGTAGGGCCTTCTTTTGCCTGAACCAGGATAAACCTCTGTGTATCCTTCTTGCATCACCATCCAGATTAGGGACACGCAGCATTGATTCACTTGTTGGCTTAGGACCCCGCAGGACCAAACGCCGATAGTTGGCGCGCCAGGTAGGGGCCTCTGCGTGCTAACATCGTTTTTCTGCCATTTTCCTGGATGGCTGACCCCGAACGTCCACTCCCGTTGGCCACGGTGATCTGGTTTGGGAGTTTGGAGTTCATGTCCCTTGGCCACAGCTACGACATAGTCCTCCTCCCGCCTAGGCACCCGACCGACGGTGACCACGAGCTCTCCCAACCTAGGGGAGCCCTGCGCCGGTATCGTCACTCTCGTCAGGCACGCCACGCCAGGCGACAGCGAGCCCAGCGCAACCCCCGTCATCGCCTTGCGGAGGGTGAGGGTATTCCCCGATCCGACGCCCCTCAGCTAGACGCTAACACGGATTTTCTCACTGAGGATCTGTGTAGGATGAGCTTGGCTGAGGGTAAGATGCCGACAAGGAGTCCCATCGCTCTACTGCCCGGTGCGGCGCCACCACCACCCTGTTCGACTATGCCGGCACCAGGAACGACACCTTCGTCAGCATTCCCGTTTGGACTAGACTCGGTTGCCCGGGTGTATACTTCTTCTGTAAGCACCAGCATGAGTGCTTACGAGGAACTCCTCGGACACCATCTACGCTCCACCCTCGACCTCATTGCATCCACGCCAGCTTCCAAGTATCTGGACTCCACGGAGACCCTAGATACGGAGCTCCGTGCAACTGCTTTTCGACATCACGACCCTAGAGATGCACGGCCTCACATGCACTCGTTGTACTACTATTTTGGCACTCCAAACTCCGACTCTGCCGATGATACCTACGACCCGACTCGCGAGTGCTTCAATATCGATGGAGCTATCGTATCGAATTCGGAGGATGAGGCAGCCGTTGGAGGAAGGAACACGCCACCTCAAGTCGAGCTCCCTGCTGAACGAGATGAGGCTCAATTCCTTGCAGATCAAGGAATGCAGCTCGATTAAATCCACGAGTTGCAGGATAGGTTCGACGAGGAACGAGAAAATCTGTGCCTACTTTAGGAAGCCCTCGAGCAAGAGCGCGTGGCACGCGCACACGGCGGAGGAGCTCGAGAGAGAGCTCGCGATGTCAATCGTCGCATCATCGAGGATCGAGCAGTCGAGCCCCCGGTTTTCGGTCGAGCCAGCCAGAACATGGTCGCAGCCGCCGTGCTCCTTCATAACATGCCCGAGCCGTCGAACCCCGAGGTCCATCAAGCCCGTGATGAAATCCGAGGACTCCTCGAGACCGCTACCATGCAGCAGGCTGAGAGTTCCGCCTTGAGGCGACGTGGGCTTGCCTCAGAGTAGCCTGTGGAGCCCTCCCGACAGGAGAGAGAGGCCTCGGTTCATCCCGAGCATGCCCAGTGGAACAAGGCGGCCTCTGTCCGTGAGCGCATCGTCGACAACCGTGAACCTCGAGATGCCTGTGACAGCATCATCGAGCGACGGAGGCTCAAACATGGTGACGATGCAGCTTGAGGCTACCACGAGCACAGAGGCGGGTGCTACGACAGCTCGGAGGATCGAAGCCCTTCACCTGAGCCACCGGGACCTCGGGTCTTTAGCAAGGTCATTCGCAAAACGTTACTCCTAGCTCGGTTTTGCCCCCCACGACTCTTACCAAGTATAACGGCGAAACCAAACCCAAACTTTGGCTCGCTGACTTCCGCCTGGCTTGTCAGTTGAGTGGGGCCACCGACGACCGGGTCATCATTCGACAACTCCCCCTGTTCCTGTTGGACACCGCTCGAGCCTGGCTCGAGGACCTCCCACCTCGACAAATCCACGACTGGAACGACCTCATGAGAGTGTTCAAGGGAAACTTCAAAGAAACCTACATGCGCCTCGGCAACTCGTGGGATCTCTGGAGCTGCAAACAGAAGCCGGGCGAATCCCTCCGGGACTACATCCGGCGTTTCTCCAAGCAGCGCACCGAGCTCCCCAACATCACCGACTCCAACGTCATCATGGCCTTCCTCTCCGGTACCACCTGCAAAGAGTTGGTCCGAGAGTTAGGCCGCAGCACTCCTATCACTGATGGATATTATCACCAACTTCGCCGCCGGCGAGGAGGCAGTTGGTGCCATCTTTGGTAGCGACCAGGACAAGGGGAAGCGTAAGGAAGAGGATCCCGCAGGCTCCAGCCGGGGCTCGAAGAGGAACAACAGGAAGAAGAAGAAGAAGAACCAGCAGGGCAAACAAGAGGCCCCGGCCGACGACCTTGTTGCTGCTGCTGATCGTAAGAAACCTCGAGGGCCCCCCAACGGGGGCATTTTCGACAAAATGCTCAAAGAGCTGTGTCCCTACCACAAAGGGCCCACGAACCACAACCTCGAGAACTGCCACATGCTCCGAAGATACTTTGAAAGCATAGGCGTCAAGAAAGATGACAAGAAGGAAGATCCCAAGGGAGATGACAAGGACGAGGGGTTCCCCAAAATCCACGACTGGTTCATGATATACGGAGGACCCTCGACGCGCCTCTCAACACGGCAGCGCAAGCGGGAACGTCGAGAGGTCTTCTCCGTGCAACTCACAACCCCCCTCTTCCTTGACTGGTCTGAGGTGGCCATCACTTTCGACCGTGATGACCACCCAGACTACGTCCCAAATCCTAGGGTCTACCCACTTATTGTCGATCCCATCATCGCCAACACACGCCTCACCAAGGTGCTCATGGATGGCGGCAGCAGTCTTAACATCATCTATGCCTAGACCCTCGACCTTCTGGGGATCACGAGGACGCACCTCCGACCCAGCGTCAGGGGCTTCCATGGAGTCGTGCCAGGGAAGCGAGCAGAGCCCGTCGGGCAGGTCGACCTGCCCGTCTGTTTCGGCACTCCCGCCAACTTCAGGAAGGAGACTCTCACTTTCGAAGTGGTTGGATTCCATGGAACATACCATGCCATCCTTGGGCGCCCCTGCTACGCCCGGTTCATGGCGGTCCCTAATTACACCTACCTGAAGCTCAAAATGCCAGGGCCCAACAGTGTCATAATTGTCAGGCCCTCCTACGAGCATGCCTACGAGTGCGATGTGGAATGCGTCGAGCACGGAGAAGCCATCTTGGAGTCGGCAACCTTGGCGGCGAACCTCGATGGTTTGGCCAACGAGATCCCCGACCCCAAGCGCCACGCTGGAAACTTTGAGCCCACAGAAGACGTCAAGCTCGTACCCCTCGATCCCACCGACGCAAAGGGAAAGGCGTTGAGCATCAGCGCCACCCTCGACCCCAAATAGGAAGCAGTGCTTGTCGACTTTCTCCGCGCAAACATCGACATCTTTGCGTGGAGTCCCTCGGATATGCCGGGCATACCCAGGGAAGTCGCCGAGCATGCCTTGGAGATCTGGGCTGGCTCTAAACCGGTGAAGCAATGCTTGCGCCGCTTCGACAAGGAAAAGCGCAAGGTCATCGGCGAGGAGATCCACAAGCTATTGAAGGCCGGATTCATCAAGGAGGTTCATCATCCCAAGTGGCTAGCTAATCCTTTATTAGTTAAGAAAAAGAATGGGAAGTGGAGGATGTGTGTAGACTATACTAGTTTAAATAAAGAATGTCTAAAAGTTCCTTTTTCTTTGCCACGCATCGATCAAATCGTTGATTCTACTGCAGGATGTGAAACCCTGTCATTCTTAGATGCGTACTCCGGCTACCACCAGATCAAAATGAAGGAGTCTGACCAGCTCGCGACTTCGTTCATCACCCCATTCGACATGTATTGCTATGTTACTATGCCCTTCGATCTTCGGAACACAGGGGCTACGTACCAGCGATGCATGCAACACGTTTTGGGGGAACACATTGGACCAACCGTCGAGGCTTACGTCGATGATATCGTTGTCAAAACCAAGAAGGTCAGTAATTTGATAAACGACCTCGACGTTGCGTTCAAGTGCCTTCGGGCAAAGAACATTAAGCTCAACCCTGAGAAATGCATTTTCGGCGTTCCTCGAGGCATGCTCCTAGGGTCCATCGTTTCCGAACGTGGCATCGAGGCCAACCCGGAAAAATCACCGTAATAACCAAAATGGGCCCTATCCGTGATCTAAAGGGCGTGCACAGGATCATGGGCTGCCTTGCGGCCCTCAGTTGCTTCATTTCGCGCCTCGGCGAAAAAGCGCTCCCACTGTATCATCTCCTAAAGAAATCGAAACACTTCTCGTGGACCCTCGAGACCGAGGAAGCCCTTGCAAAGCTCAAAGCTACGCTATCCAACTCACCGATCCTCGTCCCTCCGACCACAGGGGAACCCCTCCTACTTTACGTCGCCACAACGACACAAGTGGTCAGTGCAGTCCTGGTTGTCGAGAGGGTAGAGGAAGGACATACCCTGCTCGTCCAGAGACCGGTCTACTTCATCAGCGAGGTGCTCTCGGAAACCAAGGTTCGCTACCCGCAGATAGCCCTGGGCATAATTAACCGAAGACCGAACCGAACTAACCGAGACCGAGACCGAAGTGACCGAGACCGAAAATTTCAGTCACAAGTTCGGTCTTCGGTTTGAAGTAACCGAACTAACCGGACTTAGTTCGGTCATTACCCTCGGGTAACCGAACTAACCGAATTAACCGAACATTTGAATTTTGTTGACATAATATGTAATTTAGACTATTATTAGTGATATAATATTTATTCTAGTGGGTTTATATCAACCATCACTCTTATCACTATGTTTAATCTATATTTTGTATTGTATTTTTGCCTTGAAATAGAAAAAATATTGGTAAAATTTGCTACAAATTATAATATTTAGTAGTTGTTTTGTGAAGTTCGGTTAGTTCGGTCATGACCGAGACCGAACCGAACTAACCGAGACCGAACTTGCTCGGTCCAGAGTTTTGAAACTAACCGATCGGTCTCTGTTTTTAGATGACCGAACTTTTGAAATGACCGAAGACCGAGACCGATCGGTTCGATCAGACCGAACGCCCAGGGCTACCCGCAAATCCAGAAGCTGTTGTACGCCATCGTCTTAACGCGGTGCAAACTCCGTCACTACTTCAAGGGCCACCCGATGACTGTGGTCTCTTCTTTCCCTCTGGGAGAGATAGCCCAGAACCAGGAAGCCTCGGGTAGGATAGCCAAGTGGGCGGTCGAGCTCATGGGTGAAACCCTCTCTTATGCGCCACGCAAAGCCATCAAATCCCAGGTACTAGCAGATTTCCTAGCGGAGTGGACCGACACTCAACTTCCTCCGGTTCAGCTCCAGGCCGAGCTTTGGACCATGTATTTCGATGGGTCGCTGATGAAAACGGGAGCAGGCGCGGGTTTGCTCTTCATCTCGCCCCTCGGAGTCCACATGCGCTATATCATCCGGCTTCATTTTTCTGCCTCCAACAACGTCACCAAATACGAGGCGCTTGTCATGGGCCTACGAATCACCATCGAGCTAGGGGTCCGACACCTCGACGTTCGAGGCAACTCTCAGCTTGTGATCGACTAGGTCATGAAGAGCTCGAGCTGCCGTGATCCCAAGATGGAGGCCTACTGTGAGGAGGTATGGCGCCTTAAAGACAAGTTTCATGGCCTTGAGCTCAACCACATTGCACGCAGATATAATGAGGCCGCCGATGATTCCAGTGTGGCTCCATCCCCAGGTAGCCCTCGCAAACCGCTGCGAAAATGGCAGCCTGCGAGATGGAGTTGGGGGCGAGATGGTGCAGCTCCACCTTGTAGTAGTGGAGGAGCGCCCGCATGAAGTGGCTCGGTGGCACTCCGAGCCCCTCTCGTGGAAAGCCATGAAGCTTACCACGTAGCCCTCCGGGGGCGCCGGCTCCTGGTGGTCGGACGGCAGCACCCTCCATTCCGGCTAGGTCCGGCTCGCCCTTGGTCACAGAAGCCCATCGCGGACCAACTCCTCCAGCCTCCTCTCCGTCACCGAGGAACGAGCCCACACGTCCGCGGGAAGGATCTGGCTCTTGCCCGCCATGGTTGTCAGAAAAATGGCGTGCGGCGACGGCAGACGAAGGAGCAACGACGGCGGTGGACGGTGGCTGAAGGGCCCAAAGGAGGCGAAGAAGGCAAAGACGCAAAAGGCCTGTAGGGGGCATACGGAACCCCGGGCCTCACACTTATACCCCGATGGAAGGCCAACGGGCGGGCGAAAAGGTAGGAACAGTTGCCACATTCAATGACCTTACCTAACCGCTCCCTTAAAATCCGCAGATAGGGGCACGTGTCCGCCGTGCACTCCGTAACCGTCGCACCACGCCGCCCACTACCACGCCGATCTTGCTTCCCCTCCTAAGAAGACGCGCTCCAAATGGGCAGGAAAAGGATCCATGGACGGATATTCCCATACGAATGGGTAACGGGCTCCGAGCCCGATATAAACCTTGAGGGATCGAAAGCTGGCCCTCGACCAGGGTTCGACAGCTGCCCTCGAGTAACGGAGTCAGGGACGACTAGGGACGCGCTCGTACAAGGCCAGGGCTCGAGCCACGCTCTCGAGGCGCCCCCAGACGTATTCGAGGCTAAAAGAGAGGTCGACGGAGGAATCCCCTCAGAGGGAGGCATCAAGCGCTCGAATCCTATCGCAAGGAATCGAGATCCACGCGACTACTCTTTGGCATTTTTGAGAGCGCATCTGTGGCCGCTAGCTGACTCCTACCGAATGGAGCACAGACTCCTACTCGAATTTCCCGTTAACAACTGACCAGAGACCGTCGGAACTCGCCCGACAAGGGTAGTATGACGTTCCCCACCCCTCCTCCTTTTTCCTAAAAAGGGAGTGTGAGGGTCGAACGATAAAAGACGGCCAAGACTCTGATCGACCTCGTGCGCACGAGGCTCGGGGGCTCGACCGCATAAAGCCCAACCTCGAACGAAAGAAGACAAAACACGCATACGAGAGCATTCCTCGATAAAACGTACAAAAGACCTCGGAGGAGTCAAAACACTCCACCGAGGCCTCGGGGGCTACACCCGGCGGGTGCGCTCGCGCGCACCCACCGGAAAAGATACGACGCCACGACTCCTGTTCATTAACCGCTGAGCCTCTGTGAGAGTAATCCACACTCACCCAAAGGCTCGGGGACTACTGTCGGGTACCAAAAACAAGGGGTACCCACAATGAACGATTAAGAAAAACAAAACCGCTACCCACGAGAAACGAGACGAGCCGAAATAACGAACGAAACACCTCAACTACGTTCCGACTTGTACGAGGCACGCTCGACGGGACGCCTCGACCACATTCTGACTCGTACGAGGCTCGCTCGACAAGACGCCTCTACTACCGGGAAATCTCCGACTCGCACGACCCCGGGTTGGGCCACTCGACCCACCTTATTCACCAACTCTGAAACAAAAGTCAGAGCATTTAATACGACTACCAACTACTTTCTACCATCATGGCTACAACAGTAACCGGCATGGAAACAGTACCGGTGTCAAATCCCACTTTTTACTGCCCATCCTGGGATGGGAGGTAAAAACCTATCACTGTACGCACCATACAGTGCACTATTTCACCACTGATCACCCTCGAGGGAGAATACGACAAGGACCATACCCCGCGATCCCGGGGACTCGGCCTTATCCGCTCACCGTCGATCCACCTCGACCCATCTTCGACCCAGCCTTGACCCACCGCAGGTCAACAAGGAAGAAAGGCCGATGTGACACAGGACCAGGAGTCTTTTCACCGTCTCATCGTCTACGTCACCATGGTGTCCAGGGATGGCCGGTCATTCTTGGGGCACGCTGCTACATCAACCTCCACAACGATCGACAAAACTTCACCTCAAAGGCACCCCCGTGTCCTTGCCTCCTCTTACCCTATAAAAGGGCAGGCAGGGGCTCTACAAAGGGGGGGCGAACAACGAACAACAGGCGACGAAAAACCAGTCACCATCCCACTATAGAAGATCAACATCTCAAGCAATTTCCTTTGTACTCTCACTTTTTCTCTGAGACCTGGGCTCGGTTTCCTCTCTCACAGCTTGTAACCCCTACGCAAGCACTTAGGTGCAAGGAAATACAACACCCCCACCGCTGAACGTAGGGCCTTCTTTTGTCCGAACCAGGATAAATCTCTGTATATCCTCCTTGCATCACTATCTAGATTAAGAACACGCAGTATTAATTCACTCGTTGACTTAGACCCGCAGGATCAAACGCCGACACATATATATACTCATCAAAATGCGTACTTGTTTGCCAACTTTTGTTGGTGTGTATATTTAATTTATTCAGATATGCAGGCATGTTGTTGAGCCACCTGACCTGATACATGCATGTTACTAACGTCCCAGTTGTGTGGTCCATTTGATGTAGCTGGCTACTAGTACTCGTCTACTTCTCTTGCCGATGAGTACAGTGTGTATATAATTATTGGTTTTCTTTATTTTCGTACGGTCCCAGTCCCACGACAATGAATAATTAGGGTACCATACGGCGACAGGTGCGTGCGCCATGCCACCTCGTACGCACTACCACACGAGTTCTCTTTGGCACACACATACGACATGGTTAAGGGACCATTAACTGTGACACTGGCCTGCATATATGCGCAGTTAGATATATATGCTGCTTATTAGAATTTGTAAAGTGCAGTCGCGTGCGTGTCTTCATGTGCTAATAACGTACTCTACTACTACTACTAACAGTACAGCGTCTGGTCGTTCTTTTTAGATTGCCACAGGACGGCCGGCCGGTGTGTAGTTCCTTTATCATCATTATTAGAAGACCGACAATGCGTGTAATCGTGTATGACGCTGTAGTGCACTTATATAAGCACCTAACGTGCTGCTCTCCTACATGTGCTACGGCGCTACTCCCTCCGTCTCAAAATAGAAGTGTTATGGGATGCGTGCAAGTCGAACTTTTTCAAGTTTGACTAGGTTTGTAGAAAATACGTGTAACATTTATATCTTTAAATAAGTTTATTATGAAAGTGAAAGTATGTTCAACGATCTATCTAATGATACTAATTATGTATTATAAATATTAATACTTTTTTATATATATTTGGTCAAAGTTAAAAGTGTTTGACTTCTCGGAAAGTTAGAATGACATCTATTTTAGGACGGAAGGAGTACGTTGTATGTAAAGTAAAAACATTACTAGTAGTATAGTGCCACAAGCTCTCCTTCCATTTATTATGCCAAAACACCTTAGGACTTAGGAGACACGTTAATTAGTGACGCGAAATTGAAACGAGTCTCTAATGTAAGATTAGAAATGTGAGTAAACATAACATGTCAATGATTAGGTGTCAGCCCCATGGCCAGGAAACAAAACGTATCACTAATGATGAGTTATCAGAGACTCATCTAAGAGTCTGGTATCAATTTTGGCTCTTATAAGTGCGTTCCACCAATGCAACTCTATGATATATTGGAACATCAGAGACCCTTTCTGGTTCCTCGCCGTGTCACTGCCTAGGCCCAAACACACCTGTGCTTTTTTGTTTGGGCTGCAAACTTGAAGCCGCACCTCAGATTATAGCCTTCACAAACCCAAAAAGTAATTCAATATGGTAAATTGGCAACTGAAGTCCGGCCTCTCTTCCCCCGTGCTTAGGATCCCACATCTCTTCTCCTTCTCCGATATCTTCTCGGCCATCCCCTTGCCCCTACACATAGTGTCCCGCCTGCCGCCCCGCCCTGTGCTTGGCCACCGCCTGGCCACCTCCATGCCAGCTCTACAATGATAAAACTTGACATTAAAAAACCCACGACATAAGAAGGTACACTCCTCGTAGATTGATGCAACACCAATTGAGTTGCCTCCGGCCGCTTTCATAATCTCCACCACTACTAAACAGTTCGATTGAACAATGAGTCTTGGCCAACCTATCCGACCTGCTAACAAATGATCATCCCATAGAGCATATGCTTCAGCTGTTGTAGCATCATCAACATTTGGAATGCCACAACTTCTGGTAGCAATGAATGAAACCCCCCGAAGACTCATCTCGCAAGACAGCACTGGTAGCTTCCTTTTGTTCTCCACTTGAGAAAGTCGCATCAACGTTTAGTTTCACAAAATTCTCTGGTGCCTTTTACCTCCTGTGCCTTGTGATTCGTACACAGTTCTTCTTGGATCTATCATAGTTCAGATAAAGAGCTGATATTATCCATTTACACTGGCAGTAAGGTTAAATGAACCGCCAGTGTAAATCTCTAGGATTAACATAGCAGTTCACTGAACGCTATTGCCATTGCAGGAGTATCTACACTAGTGGTCCACACATCTATTTCTATTGGTGCCTGCTCTTTATGAATCGTGTATGGAAAAAACTGTTTTTATACTAGTGTGGTGGTTTTCTTTAATTTTCCTACGGTCTGACAAGAATAATAATTAGGCACCCTACGATGATCTGTTTTTATATGCGGGCTACGACACAAGATCTGTGAATCCTCGTTGGCACATATATGCCGTACGGCCTAGACAAATTAAGCGTAAATGGTTAAGGGACCATTAACGGTAGGTGACACCGGCCTGCATCTTGCACTGCATGCATGCAGCAGTTATTAGATAGATACTGCTTACTAGAATTTGTAAAGTACAGTCGCGCGTGTACTAATAACGTACTGTACTACTCTACTACTAACACATCGCCTCGTCGTTCTTTTTAGATCAGACGATTGCCACACACGACGGCCGGTGTGTTGTTCCTTAAGCATCATTATTAGTAAACTGACAATGTATTTAAGTATGCATGCATGTATGACACTGTACTGCACTTTATATACGGAGTACAACCTTCGTCCCAGAAATGATGTGATCCTAGAGTTCAAATGTTGTCTTAAAATTGATGTAAACGTGAGTGAAGATCAGCTTTTGGGTGGGCCCACTAATAAAAAAAGAGAACTCCATGTAATCCATCCATCCGTGACAGTGATTCTCCAAGACAGCCTTCTGGCCTCTCACTACTACAGAAACAGTCAACAGTGCCGGCCACATCACTGCCGAAATTAGGACAACCGGCAGTGATGACCCTTCACTGCCGGTTCTAGGCTCTGACAACCAGAAAATAATTGGGGAATGCGAGAACCGGCAGTGATGACAACTATCACTGCCGGTTTGTGCCTCCCGCCGGCAGTGATGACAACTCCACTTATCACTGCCGGTTCAAGCCACGAACCGACAGTGATTTGATTCTATCACTGTCGGTTCTAGGATAGAACCGACAGTGATGAGCCTAACAGCACAAAAAGGTTGTAGCTGTCATCTTCTTCCTCCACTCTTTTATCCCGAAAACAGAGGCGCGCGTTTGGGCCACTCCCTCCAATGTTGCGGTCGCCCAAATCCGTGAAGCTACCACTTGGATTTGGAAGAATGGCTTGATCTTTTTGCTTTAAGGTTAGTAACCAGCCTCCATTCCTTCGATTTTATTGCTTAATTAGCTTTGTTTTGATGGCTATAATGCTTGATTCTCATTCTTATTTCTCCATTCTTCTACAGAGCACTTTTCTAATTCATGGCTATAATGCATTGTTAGTATGTGATGTTATAATTGGTTCTCAGGAGTAGAGTAGATTCTTTTACAATGTTGATGAGCAAATTAACCCATGTGTCACCAAACAATGCATTGTTTGAGCAGTAGTGGCGGATCTAAGGGGGGCTGGGTGGGCTCCAGCCCCCTAATGACTTGATTTACTACTAGAAACACTGTAGCAAAAATCTCAAATCACCATTGTTTTTAGCCCCCCTGATTATCATCCTGCATCGGTCACTGGTTTGGAGCTACATTGTTGTTCATGATCATGTCTCCAATTTTAGTATTTATTTAAATTAATGTCTCTATTTTTATGTGGCATGGAGTAGAATAATTGTTCTACAATATTGTGCAATAATTAATTTTTATGGGGCTGCGATTTTTAATTTATATGGGCATTGTTTGGAGCTACATTGTTATTCATGATCATGTCTCCAAATTTAGTCTTTTTTTAAATTAGTGTCTCCATTTTTATGTTGTATGGAGTAGAATAATTGTTCTTCAATATTGTGCAATAATTGTTTCTTATTAAAACTTTCCTATATTTCCTCTGCCCGGCCCATTTTACCTGTGAAGACATGGATCGAGGGTGGATATACGATCTGTCATGTACAGACCAACGGTACTTGACGGGCATCGACGATTTCATCAAGCTCGCTAGAGCCAATGCTGGGGACTCACAGCCTGTATTCTGTCCATGCAAAGATTGCAAGAATACGAGAAAATGGGACGACGTGGAGCATATACGATTGCACTTGATTACCAGGGGGTTCATGAGAGACTACACGATTTGGACTTTGCATGGGGAGGTTGGTCAAAATGTTGCACAAGAAAACAATGATGATGTGCCCATGCCTAGCGTATCCCTAGACGCATTTCTGCCTATTGATGATGACCAATGCTACACAGTACCTGTGCCTACCAACGATAATGTGTTTAGAAATACATTAGTTGACGACACAGAGGAAAATGATGGCATTTCACAGTTTCTACATGATGTGCATGGCGGATTCCTTAGTGCTACACAGTTGAAAAAACTGGAGATCATGAGAAAGGATGCAAAAACACCATTGTATCCGACCTGCCCAATAAGCAAACTGGAAGCCAACATCATGCTATTAGAGTTCAAATCAACAAATGGATTGAGTGATAAAGGCTTCGATAGCTTGTTAGGTATACTGCATAAACTGCTCCCGAAGGGTAGCGAGTTACCAGAAAAGACTTACCTGGCCAAGCAAATGATTTGCCCAATCGGCCTCGAGGTTGAGAAAATACACGCGTGTTCCAACGATTGCATATTGTACCGTGGAGAAAAATACAAAGACTTGGATGCGTGTCCCAAGTGTAAAGCTCCCCGATACAAGCAAGGGCCGTCAAATCAGGGAAGCAAGACTAGAGGAGGGCCCATAAAGGTCGTATGGTATTTTCCTATAGCTCCACGAGTGCATAGGTTGTTTGCAAATGCAAAGTCAGCCAAACTGTTGCGTTGGCACGGCGAAGAGCGTAAGAAAGATACAATGTTGAGGCACCCCGCCGACGGGTCGGACTGGAGGACTATCAACACTATGTTCTATAAGAACATCGGTGGAGAGGTAAGGCATCTTTGGATAGGTTTGAGCACAGATGGGATGAATCCGTTTGACCAGGTTAGAAGCAATCATAGCACTTGGCCAGTGACGCTATGTATATACAACCTTCCACCCTGGCTTTGTATGAAACGGTCATACATCCAGATGCCACTACTAATCCAAGGGCCAAAACAACCTGGTAATGATATCGATGTGTTTCTACAACCAGTGATCGATGAACTACTACAGATGTGGGAGACGGGTGTGAAGGATGTTTGGGATGAGTATAAAAAAGAACATGTCACGATAAAGGTTATACTTATCGCTACAATCACTGACCTGCCAGGGCGAGGTTGCTTGTCTGGAGAGAAGACAAAAGGATACACTGGGTGTGTCGAGTGCTTGGACGAGACTGATGCTATACATCTACCAGAAAACAAGAAGATGGTCTATATGGGACACCGTAGGTTCCTACGAAGGGATCACCCTTATCGCAAGAATAGAAAAGATTTTAATGGGACTACTGAGAAACGTGGACCTCCAAAGTATCGAGACGGGAAACAGATACTTAAACAAGTAAGCAAACTCACAGATGTTGTCCTTGGGAAGGGGGAAGGTGCAGTACCAGCGCCAGCCGGTAGTATCTGGAAGAAAAAATCAATCTTTTGGGAACTACCTTATTGGCCACTTTTGAGTGTACGTCACTGTCTTGATCCAATGCACATAACTAAAAACGTGTGCGGTAACACACTTAACATGTTGATGAACACCGGGGGAACAACAAAGGATTCTCTCGCGACACGCTTGGACATGCAACACCTGGGCCTCAGGAAGGAGTTGCACCCAATAACTCTTGAGGATGGCCACTTGAAACTTCCGGTGGCATCATGGACACTGAAAAAGGAAGAAAAGGCCATGCTTATTTCTTTCTTTAATGATCTCAAAGTGCCAACTGGCTACTGTGCGAACCCGAAGAGGCTAGTTAACATGAGAGAACTTAAGTTTAACTATGGTTGTATGAAGGCCCATGACTGTCATGTCATTATGACTCAGCTGCTCCCAGTTGCCCTACGAGGTATCCTCCCTGACAAGGTCCGTGCCCCAATCATAAAGTTGTGTTCGTTCTTCAACGCGATCTCTGAAAAGGTCATTGAAGGGGCCAAGCTAGACCAGCTGAAGCAGGAGATAACCGAGATTCTATGCAGGCTTGAGATGCATTTCCCACCGACTTACTTCGACATATCAGTGCATCTACTTGTTCATCTTGTGGACCAAATTAAAGCCCTTGGCCCAATGTACCTACACCAGATGTTTCCTTTCGAGAGGTTGATGAAAGTTTTCAGGCGGTATGTTAGGAATAGATTCAGACCAGAAGGGAGCATGGTAGAAGGATGGACAACGGAGGAGGCCATTGAGTTCTGCACATATTATATGGACATCAATCGGGTCGGAGTTCCAGTATCTCGTCACGATGGAAGACTAGGGGGCAAAGGAACGATAGGTGAGAAAGCTGTCAAAATAGTCGAAGTGGTTTCCTTCAGACAGGCACACTTCGCTGTTCTCCAGCAGGCCGACGGTGTGATGGCATACATTAATGAGCACAAGCAGTTACTGCAAAGTAAGCACATCGGTAGGTCACAGGCTTGGCTTGAGAAAAAACATAAGGAGAAATTCGGTGACTGGTTTCGACGCCGCAGGCTAGGAATGGTGTCGGGATGTCAGCTAGATCTCTTAGCTCCCGGACCTTCGACTACGGTGATGATGTACCAAGGTTATGATATAAATGGTTTTACATTTTACACAAAAAAACAGGATGGAAAGAGCACCAACCAAAATAGTGCTGTTCGTTTCGACGCCCACGATGAATACGGCACGGTGGAGGCAACATACTATGGTTTCATAGATGAGATATGGGAGCTAGACTATGGACGACAGTTGAAGGTCGCTCTTTTCCGTTGCCAGTGGGTCCGGCTAGATGAAATCAACACCGACAATGATGGGTTCACTACCGTTGATCTATCCAAGACCGCATACAGAGATGACCCCTTCGTCCTTGCAAAGGATGTTTTGCAAATCTTCTATGCAAGGGATAACAATACAAAGGGAAGACTACAAGTAGTCATGCAAGGCAAAAGGAAGATTGTCGGTGTTGAAGGAGTGATGGACGAAGAAGAGTACAAAGGTTATCAAGAAATGGCTCCTTTTGGGGCAGACATTACCCTACCTATCCTTGAAGAGGGTGACGAACCTGCTTACCTCTGGAGTGATCACGATGAGGCCATCATAGTTAGAATATCATAAACTATGTAATCCTTAATGAAATGTTGTAGATCTTCATTAGTTGAACAACCTTGGTATTCATCACATTTTAAGTTGAGATCACTTTCGATTTCAAATTTAGGCTCGATTTCAAATTTAGTCAAATGAGAAAATAACCCATATAAAAGTTTAGATCTTGGTGAGTTGAACAACTTTGGTATTCATCACTTTCTGAGCTGAAATCATTTAGGGGCTCAAATTCTGGTTTGAACTTGTGAAACATGACAATGAAACATGTGCAACATCTCAAATTCCCGATGTAAGTTTTATGAACAATGTGTACTAAGAATTTGTCAAATGTGAACAACTTTGGTATTCATCACTTTTTCATTTGAAATAAATTGGGGTTCTAAAATTTGGTTTGAACTTGTCGTTTTTCAAATTTTTTTAAAAAAGACAACTTGAAACATGATTTTGAAACCCCAAATGGTTTCAACTAGAAAAGTGATGTAAAGAAAGTTGTGCAACTCATCAAGGTCTACAACTTTTATATTGGTCATTTCTTCATCCGACAAAGTGGTAATAACATTGTTCATAAATATTACACATCTCTCATAAGATTTCATAAACCATATGAGACACGTGTAGGTTTTGTGAACAATGTATATTAACAATTTCTCAAATGAAGAAATGACCTATACAAAAGTTGTAGATCTTGATAAGTTGAACAACTTTGGTATTCATCAAGTTTTATGTTCAAATCATTTTGGGTTTTAAATTTTGGATTGAACGTTCCATTTTTCAAAATTTCAAATTTGAAAGGTTCAATTTTTTTCAAATGAAGAAATGACCTATATCAAAGTTGGAGATCTTCATTAGTTGAACAACTTTGGTACACATTATGTTTCATGTTGAGATCATTTTGGGTTTCAAATTTTGGATCAAACGTGCTGTTTTTGAAAATTTCAAATTTGAAAGGTTCAAATTTAGTCAAATGCTAAGGTGACCTATATCAAAGTTGTAGATCTTCATGAGTTATATAAATTTGGTATTCCTCACTTTTTCATTTGAAATAATTTGGGGTTCTAAAATTTGGTTTGAACTTGTCGTTTTTAATTTTTTTAAAATAGTAAAACTAAACCGGTTCTAATAACCAACCGGCAGTGATGTCCCACATCACTGCCAGTTGGTTATTAGAACCGGCAGTGATGTCCCATATCACTGCCGGTTTGTTATTAGAACCGGCATTGATATGGGACATCACTGCCGGTTCTAATAACAAACCGGCAGTGATGTCCAACATCACTGCCGGTTCTAATAGCCAACCGGCAGTGATGCTGGGGTTATAAAAGAGGCTGCCCCTCCCGCCAGTCACGACGCTCGACACATAACCAACGCCAGTGCACGCCGCCGCCTCCCGACTCGCCGTTCACGACGCCGCAGCCCGACCGCGCCGTTCACGACGCCGTTCACGACGCCGCAGCCCGACGCCGCCGTCCTCGACGCCGCCAGGAGCTCCTCCACGTCGTTGTCGCGCCACCCCTGCAGTGTCGGTGAGTGCCCATAAGGTGTTCGCTAAAATGCCTAACTGATGACAAGCATTCGATTTGGATCAGATATCTGATTTTGTGACTAGAGAAATAGTAATCATGGATGTATAATAGCATAACATATGGGAAGCTGCTAGATTGACTTACTTAAACTACTGTTCAAGCATTCGATTTGGATCAGATATCTGATTTTGTGCACAGCAATTACTTAGACAGAAAAGCATGGCAGACTGTTCTGCCCCTACAATGAGAATCATTGCATTGTTCCCCTTTGATGTGGATATAATTGGTAAATCTACCATAGTCATACAGAGAGATCGCAATGTACTAATTTACAGATATTGTGCTATCTATAAAACAGATAGAAAGAGAGCACACATATAAAACAATATCACCTGTGAACTTCTAATTAATACTTTTTCTCTAGAAGTGATAACTCTTTTTGCTTTGTTCGTAAATCGTTTGCCTCCATGTTCCACATGTGTCTGTATCTATTTATGCTGATGCTTTTGAGCATGCAAAATTGTGAAGTCTTCGTTTCATCAGACTCTCCTTTGTATTGATGTATTCTCATCATTGTTGGCCGTTGACATAAATCTTGACTTTTGTGGGGATAATCAAGTTCTCATTTGACAATACCACGTTGAAGGGCCTCTAACAGTTCAAAAGTTGGTCAAATGTGATTCCTTCTTACATTTACATCCCGACAGTCTGCTCTGTTTACAGTTCTTTAGGTCAAGCTTAAGTTTTGCAAGAAAGGATAATATGTGTAAAACTGAAAATTTTCAACCTACTATACTGAGATTTCTGATCTTTGTTCCTTTCTTCTCCCTGTAGGCTGCTGCTCATGTGGCATGCAGCCAAGAAAATTAGTGTCCAATCATGTACTGTAGCACTTACGTTTGTTTTTGGCAATTAGTGTCCAATCATGTACTAATTAGGCAACATAGCTTATGGGCAATTCAGCCACCCTCAAGCAAGCTTGTTAGGTTCGTGATGCCTTTGAATGCCCACCTCAATGTTCGTGATGCCTTTGATTGCATGTCCAGAAACATGACTCGTCATCGCCAATTCACCACCCGTCGCCGAGCTACTGATACCCCACAAGCAGAGAGCACTGCGACAGGAGCGCCGCAGGATCTAACTAATGGTGGGGGTAATCAGGACGATTGGAGCCCTAGCCATTATCTGCAGCTAGACCAAGGAGACGAGGTAATAACTTAGGTCATACCTAATAACGCGATAGTAAGAAATCACGCTAGATAAGTTTGATGGGGACTTATTTATGAATTTTGAAGCAGGTTCCGCCGCAAGAGCCAAGTGGTGAGGGTACCAGCAGGACTAAGCGTGGTGCAACAAAGCTTCCTCAAACAAGTAAACATTGGCACATCTCTGACTTTGACCAAGTAGGGGATCCGGTGGAGCCTCTTACAACATTAGGCCCATACAAGAGTGTCATCGGGGCACTTGTAAGAGACTTTATTCCGATCAAATACAGGAAATGGACTGGTCGTGAGGATGACCCATGGAGGGTTCCAGAAAGTGAGAAGGAGCTAGTTTGGAACAAGTTGAAAGGGTATTTCACTTTTCCTAATGACTATGACGAGGCGACAGTCAAGAAGAAGGCCAAAGAAATCATGGGTCGCTCGTTCAAGACTTTCAAGGGAACCCTGTACAAGTTAATCAAGGAGGACAGAGAACCGAATTTTGAGGGAGGTCAATACACCAAGCAGAGAGACTTCTGGGAGGAGTTCAAGGCTTACAAGCTATCCGAAGAGGCCAAGGCATCAAGCGAAAGAAATAGAGCAAACTCACTTAAGGCAAAGGATCCTCATCGCCTAGGATCGTGTGGCTATGTACGGAAGATTCCGGAATGGGAAATGGAAGTCCAGAAACTAGAGCAGTGCGGCGTTAGGCCTCAGACAAGCGATTGGCAGCCCAGATCAGTAAACTACCTACTCGCAAGGGGGGCACAATACAATAGTGACGGGAGCCTTAATGCCAGTAGTGAACCCGTCAGCGATCTCCTCCAGAGGATTTCAACCTTAACTGAGGAAGTGAATAGAGGTAACCGCAAGTCCGATAGAGAAAATGACGTGCTCACACAAGCACTTCGAAACAAGGAGCACCCCGGTCGCACTAGAGGAGCCGGGAATGTTCCTTGGGTGAAAGCATTCGAAGGTGAATCTTCATCCTATAGGAGCCGGGCGAGGGCTAGAACGCAAAGAGAAGAAGAGCTCCAAAGGTTTCGAAAGGAAATCGAAGATAGCATGGAAGCACGGATAGCTGCTCAAGTTGATGCACGAGTTATGTCAGCTATGCAATCCATGTGTTCGACACAACCGCAGCCTATTCTGACTTTGAATAGCCCAGTGCCCAAGGGTCGCAGTAGCTGACGAAGAAGAGGTCAATGCTCCTCATCCGGTGGACAACATCACTGGACCTATTAATGTCAGGTTGTACATCCGTCAGCAGTGGACAAAAGACAAGGTGGCGGTCGGACAAGCATTTCCAAGAGGAGACGGCATCATTCATGGCAAGCTAATGCCACCCGGGTATGCCAGGGTCAGCATTGATAAGATCTTGGATAAGAAGTACAATAAGATACACATTGATTTCCCAGTGGAGGAAGATAGGCCGCGTCTTGTTCACAACTTGGGCACTCATGTGGCTTGGCGCAAACGCTTCATCAAGCTGGATGAGCAGCCATCTTCGGATGATGAGGATGGCAGTGAATCATCGGCATCGCCGCCGCCAAGAGGTTTCTCTCCTCTGCAAGATCCTCATTCTCCCTCTCCTGCCTCGAAAGAGAAGACACCTCCTCCACCGCCAAAGGAGAAAACACCTCCTCTACCTCCTCAACCGCTAAAGGAGAAAACACCTCCTCTACCTCCTCCACCGCCAAAGGAGAAAACACCTCCTCCACCTCCTCCACCTCCTCCACAGCCAAAGGAGAAGACACCTCCTCCTCCTCCGCGAAAATCCAAAGTGCGATCAGGTTCGACCTCGCAACACAAGAGGTCATCAGTTTCGGTTGGTAATGCTCCCCAGACAAGTAAAAAGAAGGTGGATGCTAGCATTACGAGTAAGATGAAGGACCCGATTGTGGAGCCTCCAAGCAAGAAAGCCGCCATTGCCTTCTTTAATCGAATAGCCAGTCTACCTAAGTGGAGACAACAGACCGAATTTGAAAGGCAACACAACAAAGAGAGTAATCAAATCAGAGCTAGAGAAATACACACCAAAGAATTGCTAGAGATACAGAACTTGGCCAACAACATGGGCATATCCATGGAGAGGGCCACGGAGTTGTATTACGGAACGAGAGATTTTGAAAAAGCCACGGTCGCATACAAGTATTCAAGAGGCAAACCTTTGGTCGCCACTGAACAAGAGTATAAAGATTTGCCAACATACATGCGACAGTTGCATGATTATTACTCCCTGGATACTGCCAACGGAGACTGTGTCGGTTTTGAAGTTTGCATCCCTCCCGGAATGGTTTTTAATCATCCTGAAGAAACGGTGCATACTATTTATTATGAACACCTCTTTCAGCTCTTCCAACGGCGCTCGCTCGATACGCAGATTTTGATGATATGGTCTATGTAAGTACCCTACCCTCACAACGTTATAATAAACTACGTGATTTGCATTTGAATATATCATATGTTTCTTATGCAGGTGTATGGCAAAATGGTGCCTAAAGAAGCAATTGAGCAATATAGACTTCTTGGATCCTATATTTGTAAATGAGACAACATGCACCGCCCCTGGTGATGATGACTATGTACCAGCAAGTTTGAAGATTGAGTTTGAAAGTATGTTCAGAAACAACAAAACAAACGTACTCCTACCCTACAACTGCGAGTATGTGTTCTCGACCCTTATTTTAGTGTTTCTTTTCTTGATATGTCATTCAATAACATGGACTTTGTGATTGCGGCAACCATTTTATCCTCGTAGATATCTATCTTCAAGATTCACATATCGAGGTGTCGGACTCAAAGAAAAAGCCACTTTCTCTTATCGACCCCCTAGTCAAAGTGCTGAATAAGTAAGTGAACTCAATATCACAACACTTTCTAATCACATAGGATATTGTAATGTCCTCGGTCTTCACACTTCATTTACAATGTAACATAGAATGAAGGCATTACCGAATTGGAAAAATCTCGATAGCAAGATGCAAAAGCAATGGAGTGCCCCATTCAGTGTAAAGTATATGGAGGATCTCAAGACCCTAGATCAACCGATGGGGAACAACGAATGCGGGTTCTATGTGATGTGGGCAATGCTAAAATACTTTGGCGCAAAAACAAATAAGGGAGATGACATGGTACGTAGGCATCCCATTTCTATTGTTTTGTCTTACGTTTGTGCATCTCAATATCATCTTGCTTCAATTACAGCGCAAAGCAAACAATCACAACCAATTGCTAGATTTTGAGATGAGAGGAATTCAAGAGGAGGTAGCAAGGTTTGTGTTGGACGAGATATTGACCAAGACAGGATCATTCTCCATTGCGAGGACTAAGAAGTACAAGGCGCAGTACGGAAGAGACCACATTGATAGGCTATTGTAATGCGACTCTTAATTCGATACTTAAAGTTTTTTTGAAACTTTTGTAATATAAATGTTGATGGGTTTGTATTGTCTTCATTCACATCGATATCAAATTGATCGATAGCAACCACCTCCACCTCCACCTCCCCGACCTCCCACCCCACCACCTCCCCTCGAAATGAAAATAAAACAATTATTAAAATGCAAATTGTGAATAGTATATCACTACCGGTACAAAGATAACCGGCAGTGATAATATAATCTACACAACCGGTTGGTTAAAACAACCGGCAGTGATGGCTCAAGTATCACTGCCGGTTTTTAACACGAACCGGCAGTGATACATGAGCTATCACTGCCGGTTTGGCATAACCGGCAGTGATGTGATCAGCTCATCACTGTCGAGTTGGTTATGGCGGTTCAAAATCCGCCAGTGAAGGAGGTTTTGAACCGCCAGTGATGTTCTTCTCTGCTATAGTGTCTGGCACCCGGAAAAGAATAAAGAAATGGGAAGCACTCGTACGGCCATCGACATTAGTCTAGAAGTTTCGTGGCACGTGGTAAAAGACAAAGGAGGGTAAAAACGTAATTTCACATCCTCACTAAATTGGCCTAAAAAACGAGACTTACGAGCTTCGTGGAACGGAGGCAGTAGCACCTAACGTGCTCCTACATGCATGCATGTGCTACGTACGGCGCGTATGTAAAGTAGTAACAGTTAGTAGGCTTTAATTTCGTTCCTGCGCTAGCTTAATTACACTGTTGAATGTTGATCTGTTCAAGGTTTTACCCCGGGACTGCTTGTAATCAAAAACCTAATATTTGGCGTAAACGAGAAATGTCGTATTGCTAGCGCGGAATAACCTTGGCTGATTCATCTCTTCTCCTTTTTTTTTTGGAAAAGTCGTTCCGATCCATTTTTCCCCCTATAAAACGCAATTAGGTTACTTGTCCTAGCTAGCTGCGGAATCTGCCGTTTTGCATGCACTTGAGATGTTTTGTAAAATAATATAAAGTCGCATCAGCTAGCATCGTACTATATATACAGTGTACAGTAGAACGAACGCAAGTGGTGTGCAAGAAAACTAATCCTAAGTTTTTCTTTTCTTTGTGAGCGGAAAAAACGAATGCCAAGTTGAAATGTGTCGTCCTATGGCAGAAAACTAATCCTAAGTTTAAATGTACTATTCAATTATCATAAGTTCATAAATATCAATAATATAATATAAAATAAATAAATGGTTACAACATAATTTAGGAGACCGTGTCATGCGAAACTACACGGTATTTTTTTTAATGTAGAAACTACACCGTATTGATGTAGTACAAAGTTGAAAAATTGCATGAAGTACAATAGGAATATAACTCGCACTCACGTGATATTGATGTTGATCAATCTCGCTACAATATACAAATATAACACCGCCGCAACTGTAGTCTGTACTCCACGAGTCCTTCCAATAGGGAGTATTCGTTTTTCTTCAAAAAAAAATAGGGAGTATTGGTTTGTGGGCTGACCCTGCATGCGATATGTCTCTTCTATCGAGTCGTAGGTGCAGGTGAATCTACTCGTGCGAGCGACGGCCGTTCCAAGCGCGCGAGGCGCAATACGCATGCCACGCATGGCTCGATCGCAGGGTATGCCGTGGCATATACGGCATACCTGTAGATCCGCCACTGGTCCCACTGCTCGTTGATTCTGCCGTTCATGAACCAGTTTATCGCGGTTTTTGGAGGCAGCATTTGAGCCCCCAGCCTGTTGGATTTATTGAGAGCCTGTTGGTTTTATTGAGAGATCGAGGACTTCCTGTCTAGTATTCGTCACATCAAAACCTCACTCTTGCATTGGAATCTGAACCTGTACTGACTGAGATACATCATCACTCATCAGAAACTGAAAGCAGCTAACCACCCCCCATACATACATGGTACCCGTACTCTCTCTAAATAACTGTCGTTTTTATTTCGTAAGAAACAGCTTTTAACTACATATATAAATAATAGTAATATTTATGGTACAAAATTAATATCATTAGATAGATCAATAAATCTATTTTCATAATAAATTTATTTGGATATACAAATATTACACATATTTTCTATAGATCTAGTCAAACTTACGGTATGGAAACAAAAAAGATAGTTATTTAGGTCTCTTCTCATTCCCTTTGGATTTTAGAATCCAGATGCCAAAGTTCAGATTTCCATAATCTGGATTCTAGATAATAAAAATCCCTCCCTGTCTGGATTCTTGATTATGGTAATGGATTCTAGCAGTGTGAAAGTTTATTTCCCAAAATGCCCCTCAAGAGGATAAGGAAGGGGCAGATTTGTCTTCTGGCTTATGGGGATCAGAAGTATCCCAAAGTATCAGGCGGTTGAGGGATTGTGGGATTTTGAAAATCTGACATCGAGATAATTCATATCTCTTCCAGAATCCTACCTGTCTAGACTCTATGAAGATTATTTTTATCTCTGTTCAGTATATATCCGGGAGGAACCAGATGGGGCCACTAGTAGATAACAGACTTTCGGTTTTGGGCTTTAGTCCCGACCGGAAACGGGGCCACTAGTAGAGAACAGACTTTCGATTTTGGGCTTTAGTCCTGGCCGGAATTTGGCCTGGGAGTAATAGGAGATTTAGTCCCGGTTGGAACCACCAACCAAGACTAGAATCCCCTACTTAACGGATAGTACAGCAGACTTTTGAAGCAGGGACCTTTAGTCCCAGTCTGTGGTTCAAACTAGAACTAAAGGTTGCCTTTTAATCCTAGTTGCAGCCACCAACCGGGATCAAAGGTCCCACTGGCCTTTTTATCTCGGGTTTTGGCTCCAATCGGGACTATAGGTTGATCCTTTAGTCCCGGTAGGCTCCACCAACCGGGACTAAAGGTCCCCACCTATATATACCCGCTTCCACTGTCCCCCTCAGCCTGAGACACACCTATCAAATTTTAGTCTTTGCTTATTGTTCATCCATGTTCATCAGTGTTCTTGCTTGGGAGAGCAAGTTCCTACTCTCGACTGCCGGCTTCATCTTCAATCTTCTAAAGGTTAGTAACTTTTTCTTCTAATCTTTCATTGCTAATAATGTAGATCGTTTCATGCTTTAGTAATAAGCATAGAAATATTCAAATATGTGGTTTTTTATATTAGGAATAATAATGGTGGATTTTATTTTTATTTATACATCATTTTTACATAACCTTAAACATTTATTGTTTGCTAGATCTTTGTTAGCAACATTATATCTTGATGAGAGTTAATAATCGTTAAACAAAATTATGTGCAAAATAATGGCCGGCCTTGCCCTTGTCCTTGGCTTCAGCACACGGCGCCCTCGTCATCCTCTCTGGTGCGCGCGGTGGCTCCGTCACCCTCCTTTGTGTTGCGAACAACTCGGCTCTGAACCCCGCAATCGCAGCACCACGACCCCTCTGGTTATCGACCGGTGTTGCACGGTCGACCTCGCTAAGAAGGCTAAGTCCTTACCTGCGAATCGAGAACACACGCAAGAACACAAAGAAATGCAACCAAATTGCAGATGAATGATTAATCTCACAAAGTTGGGGACTCACAAACTGACGGCGGCGGCGAAACTGTTATCAACAGAATAATCTAAGCAAAACCCAACCCTAATGTAGGCGGTGACTACTAATTATATAGCCTAAGGGACGTCAAGGACCCCTATTCGCGTCCCTGGGAAGCGCCGACACGTTACAAGGCCCAAACGGTCCAAAAGACGGCGACACAACGCCCTGACAGATTCTGGACGCTGACTTGTTTCGATGATTCCTATTGATTTCGAATAGCTTTTGACGTGGGACCATTTGGGTTGGCTTCCTTATCAAATAAGCTTTCCATCCATATGTGGATCATCGAAAACGGAGTCCGAACGCGTCTTGGGTGACCAGTTCAAGGCAGACTGGTCCTGAATTCCGAGGTGGACTCGAACTTGATTTGGGCCTCCACCTTGGTGACTCGAACCGGATAAGCTTTGGGTCTTCTTCTCGATTTAGATGTCCTTACTGATCTCCTTGGCCTCCATGTAATTCTCCAAGCATGATCATATGTGTGGAGGCCATGTCCTCATCATCCTTCCCCTTCTTGATGAAAAGCCGTCCTCGGCGTCGATGTTGCTTGTAGTCCATTCTGCACAGCATGAAGACAAACGAGGTTACCAAAATATTGGAAATTAACAATGTTGGGAGAAAGAATATGACCACATGTTTTGGTTTGTAGTACGCCTTCTCCTACAAACATGTAGTCTTCTTGATTAAAATACACACAATCTTTGTCAATACTATCCTGCAAAAGATTAGTACTAACAAGAAACATATGCTCCCCTTCTTTGGATTCCACTTGGGATTGTAAAGCAAAACTAGAGGAATATGGCATGACAACATTGTTGATTTTATAGTCCTCTAATTGATCATTATTTTGTACAACAAAAGAAGAATTCAGATTTGTACAAATGTAAACCCGTTGTACCATATATTGTCCTTGGTTGCTATAGTTGCCAAAAACATGATATGTATGTCTAGATAACCATGGCAAATCAGCATATCCATAAAGTTTCTCCTCTATATAATTAAGATTGCAAAGAACATCAAATTCAATGTATCCCAAAGTATTTAAAGAAGACATCAATTTCAACTCATCAACATTACTAACATTATGAATAACATGTCTATTTTCAGCAGTAGTATTCGATTCCAACATACATATAGCATGATCATTCATTAATGGTTGCATTGGAATAATATAAATATCATCATTTAAGTCATCTTTATCACAAAGAACATCAAGCAAATCATCTTGTGACAAAGGTAAATCAAGCGAAGGTTCCACTAATATTTGCTCTATCATAACATGATTGGTGAAAAAATTCAGCACATCAAGAGAACTCTCATTTTCTGTGAGATTAGCATCATTGGCATTACCTTTGCTCTCACCGTTAGCGGAAGTATCACGTGTTGAATTTTTACATGAGACTAGGAGCACCTCATTTTCTGACATGTCATCCCCGCTCTTTTGTGCATTGTCCTGCAAAAGGTTAGGCACAGCAGGAGGAATAATAGGAGATTGGTCTAGTTGATGTTCCTCATCATATGAATTAATTACAAGAGATGGATTAACAAAATTTTCTCTCATAAGAATGTTCATATCGTTCCATGTATGAGGTTTATCTGAAGAACTTAAAGACTCCCACTAAATTGATGCTAAATATCTCAAAACACTAGATGCATTCTTAATCTTCCTCCGTTCACACATATGACAGTGTGCAAAAATATTATCTATTTTACTTTCCTACTCAATGTACTCATCAGCACCAATACCATCATAAGTAGGTGGAGAAGAAAAAATAGAACGACCTGTTGAAGGAGGTGTAGCAGCAATAGTGCATGGCTCATGCATCATTGATGTCTCGTATCGGTGAGTGTTGTAATCTGTCATTGTAGACACAAAACAGGAACAAACAGTGAAAGTTATCCCTAATAATCTACTAAGTAGGTGGAGTAGTGCCTCTCAAGATCACAGCAAAAGGAGACCCCTTCTCAAGCTCTTACAAGGTTCTTACCAGCAAGGTCAAGGATACCTGGAAGGCGTAGCACTGTGATTACAGGGGTCAAAACTTATACTGTCCAGAAGAAGTATGTGGAGTTAAGGCAGGCAGGCCAAATATGTGAGTGGAACACAATTCAAAAACAGAAAGTAATGTTGAATTATAGTCCCAAATACTTGCTCTCGTTGCTGGTCTAACGTGTTCTAAATACCAGATGTGTGATAACAAAATGGAGAAACAATTATAATGGATAGCAATGGAAATACGGACAAGGCAAAAGGCACAACAAACAATAGAGCTATCGAGTGTTTCTTATGTGCTCCTTTTTGATCTCTTCTCTTCTCTTTTGCTATTTTTTTCTTTTCTTTTTTTGGTCCAAATTTTTTTCCTTGCTTTTACTCTTTTGATATTTTTTTATCAGCAAGAGTACACAACAATAAACACCAAAAAAATGAGCTCAATTGGATAAAAGATGTGGCCTATAGAAAATTAGGATTGTGCTCCAAAAAGCATATCAAAATTTGTAGGCCTGGAAACTAGATTTTCCTGATCGAATTTCGCAAATCTAATTTTTACGAACCTAGCTTTGCTAGGATGAAACGGATCTAAAATTTTCTGGTATTCTTCGTAGATATAAAATTTGCCCTGTTTCAAGTTCGGATACAAAAGTTACGACTGTTTTAAGAAAATTGCTCGAATCCAGGTTTCAGTGGACACAAGATGCAAACTAATGGTGATACGGGATGGCGGTGGGTGGAGGGATCAACACAAACTAGAAAAGAACACAATCTAAACCAGCAACAAGCCCTTGATCAGGACACAAACTCAACACGACAGAATCTGAAAAGAATTATGCAAAAGGCTAAACGTAGTTTCTGGGATAGGAGAAAAACCTAACACTAATTTTTTTTGGGTTTTCTGTGGACTCTAGGACGAAGGCGAAATCAAACTAAACTAGGGTAAAATTGAACCTGACGGTATACCTGAAGCTCTGATAGTAATTAATGTGAAACTGGGGTTCCCGATCCTCTGAAAGGTTCTGATAACTCTCGATTTGGTGGAGTCACGACACAATTCGATCCGGCTTCCGAACAACTCGGCTCTGAACTCCACAATCACAGCACCACGACCCCTCTGGTTATCGACCGGCGTTGCACGGTCGACCTCGCCAAGAAGGCTAAGTCCTTACCTGCGAATCGAGAACACACGCAAGAACATAAAGGAATGCAACCAAATTACAGATGAATAATTAATCTCACAAAGTTGGGGTCTCACAAACCGGCGGCGGTGGCGAAACTGTTATCAACAGAATAATCTAAGCAAAACTCAACCCTAATGTAGGCGGCGGCTACTAATTATATAGCCTAAGGGAAGCGCCGACACGTTACAAGGCCCAAACGGCCCAAAAGACGGCGACACAGCGCCCTGACAGATTCTGGACGCTGACTTGTTTCGACGATTCCCATTGATTCTGAATAGCTTTTGATGTGGGACCACTTGGGTTGGCTTCCTTATCAAATAAGCTTTCCATCCATATGTGGATCATCGAAAACGGAGTCCGAACGCGTCATGGGTGACCAGTTCAAGGCAGACTGGTCTTGAATTCTGAGGTGGACTCGAACTTGATTTGGGTCTCCACCTTGGTGACTCGAACCGGATAAGCTTTGGGCCTTCTTCTCGATTTGGATGTCCTTGCTGATCTCTTTGGCCTCCATGTAATTCTCCAAGCATGGTCATATGTGTGGAGGCCATGTCCTCATCACCTTGTCTCCGGCTAGTGCCTTCGCGTCTCCGGCCTCGCCCTCATCTCTGGCAACGCCTTTGTCTCCGGCCTCAACATCGTCTCCGGCCTCGACATCGTCTTCGCTGACGCCTTCTTCATCTCCAGCCTCGGCCTCGACCTTCATCTACCGCCAGGTGGTAATACTCGTTGCCAACCCCTTGTCATCCCTTTAGTGATATAAATTTTGATATATAGGGTTTATTGATGTAAATTTTGATATATATAGACTTCTAAAAAAATTGACTTCAGTGACATACATATATGAATTTTGATATATTAATTTTAGTGTTTATGCATTTTGGTATATGATAAATATTGACTACAGTGATTTGAATTTTGATATATAGGGTTTAGTGATATGAATTTTGATATTTGTAGACTTATGAAAAAAAATTGACTTTAGTGATATGTATTTTCGTGTATGAAAAATATTGTCTCCAGTGATATGATTTTTGATATTGTTGGGATAGGGATATCCCGACAGAGTTAGTGCGCAGAGGGGAGGAGCTCACTGCTGCTCTGCTCCGCACCCGGGGGCGAAGGCCTTCGATGGACGGTGGTACATAAATCGAGGCACGACTCATGTGATTATCGAAGTGACAATTAGGGTTACAAGCCACTCAAAATCCTCCTCCCCCTTCCTCAGGGATGAGCTCTCCTTTTATAGAGTACGGTTACAATTTTTTGGTGGTACAAAAATGCCCCTGCGACAGCTACGGCATATGCCGGAATATTCTGCTCTCTTATACATCCTCTTGAGGGCACCTAAGTCTTTTACCCCTGTACCCCTCTTGCAAATGGGCCCTTGCTGATACTGATGTTTCGGCCCATGGAGAAGCCCAGCCAATAGTCTTCGCACGGTCTTCATTGAGCGTCACCCTTCGCACGGTCTTTAATGTCTTGGTGCGAAGACTTCTGTCGGTTGTTTCGCGGACCTTGGCGCCACTCGCGGTGCAAATGCCTATTTGTTGCCATTCTTGGTGTAGAGGCTCCTGTCGGCCGTTTCGTCGATGTTGGCGCCATTCGCGGTGCGAAGGCCGCTTTGCCGCCGTTCTCGGTGCGAAGACTCCTGACTGTTTCGCGGACCTTGGCGCCACTCGCAGTGCGAAGACTTCTTTACCATCGTTCTTGGTGCGAAGACTTCTGTCGGCTATTTCGCCGAGTGAATGGATCGTCTGCATTCACCACAAGAGTGGTCTTTTTTGCGGGTTAATGATGTCGGTAAGCCCTTCGATCGCAAGGTATTTCCCCCAATAGTTCCCCTTCGAGGGTTAGGTTTGACGCAGACGAGCCTAAGCCTTGCCTAGCGGTGCCTTTGCGACTCGAAGGGCTCTCTGCCCCTCCCCCTGGGCTCATTTGAGTCAGACCAGTGTTAGTTTAAACTTTGCATATATGCGTGTGCTGTTTTACTTATTATTATTATTATTATTATTATTATTATTATTATTATTATTATTATATATATATATATATTTTTATTAATATTTTATTTTTTATTATATATATGTTTGTTTATTTTTCATTGTTGCTGGCTACTTTATTTCTGTCCTGGCCCACGAGGCCCAAGTCTCGTACGCCTTTCCTTTGCTGCGGATGGCCAGGCTTCATGTTCGTCTCGAGTGCTCGCGTGACTCGATGCTGTCGTCCTTGAGCTCGAGGCTTCGGCGGGGGGCTAGTGTTGGGGTCACAAGCGGAGGTGAGTGAGCGGCAGGCATTCCACACGGCGCGGCATCCGGCAAATCCGGCGGGAGGTGTTGCGGTTTACAGCTGGATCTGGTCCGGCGGCTGCTGCCCGGCGGAGGTGCAGGTCTACATTGTCTTTCTGCGGTTTGCCTGGTACTGCCGGCGGAGGCGGCGGCTGCGCCGGGATGAAATATTGAGGGAGCCGCTTGCCCTGAAGGTGAGTTTTTCCTCTGTTTCCCCATCTTTCCTTCTCCTTTTTTTTGTTTTTAAGAAATACTTGAGTAGTTGCCAATTGGCTGTTACTTTTTGGTGCACTTTTTGGTTGGCACTCAGCCAGGCAAAATTGAAGCCGAAGACACACTGATATAGTTCACCGTTATGCACAAGTGAATCTGCCTCGATCTCTCTTATGCGCATATAAAAATGGCTTCCTGACGCAAGGAGTTAGAAGCTAATAACCTAGGCTCTTGTCATCTCACCATCTTTCTGTCTAGAAAACACGGATACTTCAGTTTACTGTTGTATCACGTATCGGACACGTTTTGGACACGGATACGTATCCGATACGCAATGGATACGTATCGGCGGAGTATCGGATTTTATTAATATTGCAAAATTCGGATACGCGGGCCTGGATACGTATCATTGCTGGGATACGCATATCAGGGTTAAAGGATACGGCCCGGCCCAATTACAGCAGCATATCCCATCGCCCTTGCCTACCTCCTACCCAGCGCGTCGCCCTCCCGCTCGCGCTCGCGCCGCATCCCTTCGCCCGCAGGCCGCAGCACGACTCCTCCCCCACGTGGTGACGCCGCGAGCGCCGCTCGCCGCTCGTCGGCCACCGGCGACGAGCACCGGTACCTGCTCGCCGGCGACGAGCTCCGCCCGGCCCTGCTCACGGCTTCGGCCGGCCCCTGCTCGTGGCTTCCGCTGCTCTGGTGAGTTCCAGCCCATCCCCATATCCTCGATCTCCTCTTCCTCAGCTCGTAGCTTCTTGATTTCTTTGATTCCTACTTCATCTTCCTCTCCCCATTCTCGATCTATGCAATTTCAGCAGGGGTAGTGAGTTCTTGTTCCTTCTTCCTTGTGTGCAGTAGATGGCGTCTCCCAATTTGAGCGCTGCTAGTGGAAGTGCAAGTGCAAGTACTAGTGTAGGATCTGCAGTTACATATGAATTGCAACTACAATGAGGTGCAAAAATATAGTGGAAAGATCCAAGCCAAAAATTTATTTCTTTGCCAACTGTTCCTTCATCTGCATTATTATTATTATTATTATTATTATTATTATTATTATTATTATTATTATTATTATTATTATTATTATTATTATTATTATTATTATTATTATTATTATTATTATTATGAAACGTATCCGCGTATCGGGTTTTTGGGAAATTGGCGTATCCGATACGCGTATCCGTATCCGTGCAATTTAGCTTTCTGTTGTTTTTTATTTTTGCTAGTGGAGAAGATTCAAGAGACGGGTTATATTTATTTTCCACCCAATTACCTGGCTTGGTACTATATGCCCAGATTTTTTGAGAATCTAAATATTCAGATTTTTTCTTTATTTATCTATTATTATTTGATCTTTATATTTTTCAGAATGAGGCTCATGGAGGTCTTGATCTTGGTAGTATGATCTGATCTTGCTTCTAATCTTTGTTTTTTATAGGTAAATTGTGGTTGGTCCGTACGTTTCGGAAGGCTATAAAAGGGGGGTTGAGCTCCGTAAAGGGGGCTCTGCTTCAGTCTTGGTGGATCAGCCACCGAACCTGCAAAGGGGGTCGAGCCTGCCGAGCTGAACCAGAGGTATCATTATGTTCTTCCGTGCAGCTTAGTCTTTAGATTCCTTCGTTTTTTCTTAAATATGTGTTGCTCCTTCAACTTTTGCGTTGGTGGCAGTTTTGTAGCGGTGGCTCCCTATTATAGCTATGGTCCTTAGGGTAGTGTTGTTGATATTCCGCAAGAGGATTATCTAAGGGTCATTTTCCAGTCTATGATGGCGAGTGCAAGGGCTCAAGATATGCTGGACTAGAGGGTGAGGATCTGGACGATGTTGATGCCGATGTTGATCATTTGGTTGTTACTAGTGAGCCAGAGGACTTTGTTGGCACATCTTCGCTGCCGCCAACCTATGATTTTGGGCGTTCTCTGACTTCGCCTTCTGTTCTGGAGGAGTATGATAGCAAAGGGTGGTTTAGCTTGGACCAAGTCCGCTGCCCAGGAGGCGAAACTGTTCCAAAGCCGAAACCGGATGAAGCTGTTGTTTTTTTGAGATTTCTATCAGTGCGGTTTTCGGCTTCCCTATTCGACTTTCCTTCGACTTGTCTTGAAGGCTTTTGGTATTCAGCTGCATCATTTGACGCCGAATGGTATTTGTACTCTCTCTAAGTATGTCTGGGCTTGTCTCTCCTTCAAGTCGAAACCGGATGTGGACTGTTTTTTCAACCACTATGAGTTGCAATATCAGCCGAAGGCAGTTAAAGTGAATGGTGAGCAAAGGCTTGCTCAGTTTGGGAGCTGTACTTTTATTCCGAAGGTACGCGCAAAGGGTAAAGAAAATTTGAGGATTTCTTATGCTCAGAAGCCCCATTGGCCAAACACCTGGATTCGTCACTGGTTCTATGTGACGGTTCCTGGGCTAACTGTCTTCAGGGGTGGGATAGATACCGTGACATATCCTCTTGCCTCAAAGATGAGCTTGTTGGTCGTGGAGAGGCGTGTGCAACCTAAGATGACTGAAGGTCGGAAGGCTTGTGAAAAGGCCTTTGAGCTTGCTTGCCGTTTCAGCAGTGGTCGAGACTTAGTTGAAGAATTTTTGGTGGCCGACATCTGGCCTCTTTGCTTTGGTAGCTGGAAGGATTGTAAGTTTAGAAAAGTGGCTCTCCCATTGTATGGGACTGATGAACCTGTGTATTTTCCCGTGTTTGGGTTGATGAGGCCTAAAGGCAAGAGTAGCAAGAGGATTGTTGCAGAGGTTGAGGCGAAGGCTAGGGAAATTCTTGGTCCTATGAGGAAACTGGAGTACCTCTCTAGGGTTGCTATCGGTGGTAATATGCTGCGCCTGAACCATGTCTTTGACGAGCTCAAGGTTAATTATGAGCATTGGGTTCCCCCTTTGGAGCTTCAGGTTAGTTCGTCGAAAGAGGCTAAGGCCAAGGCGGTGGATCTAGATATCGCAAAGATGGGGGCTAAGGCCTTGGAGGCAACGGAGGTGAATGGTGCAAAGGCCGAGGCTTCGAAACGGAAAGATGGCTCTGAAGATGTAGCGCCACATAAGAAGGCAAAGTTCTCCAAAGGGGAATCTTCTAAGGGAAAGACCATTTTGGGGCAGACCGCGCCCGAGCTGGGTTTGACTGATGGGAGCGGAGGCGAGGTTATGGTTGTTGATGAAGACTTGGGAGGCTGCGGAGTAGTCTCTCTTCCTGCTGCAGTGGCTTCTGCATGTGCTGGTGTTGCTCAAGGTCAAGTTTCGGTTGTTGCCTCCGAAACTGTTGAGGAAGCTATGTTGAACCTTCCGCGTCTTTTCGAAGACGAGTCGGAGTTTAGTTTTCTTGATGTGATGGCAGAGTTGAAGGGCGAGGGGAATACTTGAGCACCGAACTTCGTGGCAGAGGAGGATTTTGAGTGGCTTGTAACCCTAATTGTCACTTCGATAATCACATGAGTCGTGCCTAGATTTATGTACCACCGTCAATCGAAGGCCTTCGCCCTTAAGCGGGGCCTTCGCCCCCCGGGTGCGGAGCAGAGCAGCAGCGAGCTCCCCCCCTCTGCGCACTAACTCTGTCGGGATATCCCTATCCCAACAGATATATTGACTTTAGTAAGAAGAGATGGCTAGACGTCGTCTCCCTCCGCTGGAAGTCATAGGTTTCAGCGGCTATGTAAAATGGATGGGATTCGATCTAGTGTTTGAAAGCCCAAGTTTGGTTTTGATAATTAATGACACCAAGTTGCTAATGCTATTGTGTCAAGTGTGATTAAGCTAGGCATAAGCAACATGTGATGGAGGTGGAAATGGCATGGAGAGATGGCCACAAGACCATATGATTTGGTGCATGAAAATGATGAGCAAGATCATGGTGGAGACGCACATAATATGATGGACATGATGATCAAGTAGAGGAGAAGGATCTAAGAGCGCAAGGCAAAGGTATAACCATAGGGTTTTCCTTTTGCCGGTCTAAGATGAGTAGAGAAGTAATTGACCGGGTTTAGGATACATAGCCGACTATCAAGAGGGGCAATCACAGTTAGCTCGGGAATCAAGTGCCACTAGATCAATGTCTTGAGCATATGCATTAGGATCTAGTTGAGAGCTAACATAACGCCTTGAAAAATGTTTGTGAAATGCTAACACACATGCACATTGATGGTGTACACTTGGTGGTGTTAGCACATTTATGAAGGCGGTGGTGTTTGAACGGTAGTATGGGGTTTGGGGTTCGCTCTCCCTCCCGTCGAGCGTGCGAGCGCGGGATTCAGGCGTTTTTGAGGAAATGAAATGCCTATTTTCCACTGCGCCGGAAGTCGGAAAAGTAACGGAGGCGAACGGCGGTCACTGTGGTGACCGGACGCTGCACGGGACGCGGTCTTGGTTTGACCGGACGCGTCCGGTCAGTTCATCGCGGCGCGGGTGCTAGGGTTTGTGACCGGACGCGGGTCTGGCCTGACCAGCGCGTCCGGTCAGTTCAACTGAGCGTAAAAGTTAAGCGCGCGACCGGCGCGTCCGGTGCCTCACGGAACCGGAGCGTCCGGTCAAGTGTCCAGAGAAGCAGAGCGCAGCGGAAGTGACGATCGGACGCGCGGCGCGTCCGGTCACGAGCGACCGGACGCGTCCGGTCGCAGCGGGAGCTTACTGGAACGCGACCGGACGCTGGCACTGTCGCGTCCGGTCATTCGCAGGAGCGCGTCCGGTCAGGGCAACGGCTAGTTCTGACGCGCACTGTTCACGGTTGTCGTGTAGTGACCGGACGCGTCCGGTCACCCTGACCGGAGCGTCCGGTCAGCGCGATTTCTGCTGCGTCATCCGTAACGGCTAGCTGCGTACCCCTTCGTTATAAATAGAGGGTGTCCGGGGTTTGAGGGCAACTCTTGCACATTTTGAGATATAGAGACATCCTTTGAGCTAGAGAACAACCCCTCCACTCATCTCTTTGCATAGTTGCATATCTTGAGTGAGATTGAGTGAGATTCAAGTGCATTGCTTGAGAGTTGCATTCTAGAGGCACTTGATCTTCGAGTTGCTGCGGATTTCTTGTTACTCTTCCGTGTTTCCCGACACGGTAGACGGCTTGGAGCAGCGGAGGTGATTGAGCTCGCAATTGGAGATTGTTGGAGCCCTCACCAAGTGTTGTAAGGGGTTCTTGATCCTTCCCCGCGGGAGTTCACAAATTGGATACTCTAGTGAAGATCGTGGCTTGGAGGATCCCCATCTTGTGTGCGGTTGTGTGGCGCCCGCCGAGGGCTCGACTCTTGATAGTCGATTAGCTCGCGAACCGACAAGTGGGTGCATCGCCACAACGAGGAGTAGCTTGCCGGGAAGCAAGTGAACCTCGGTAAAAAATATTGTGTCATCCATTTGCCAAGAATTTCTCTTGTGGTTGATAATTGTGATTGATTCTTCAAGTGCATTACTTCTCTACATCGTTGGTATAAGAATCAAGTCACTTTCTCTTTACTTTCTTGTACTAGTTCTTTTGTAGTTTGCTTAGCGTAGCTTCTATCACATAGGAGTAAGTAGCTTAGTGACTTAGCCTTGTTGGTGTGTATTAAAGATCATAGCCTTGCTTCACTAGAATTGTATAGGTGGCTTGCATAGTGTAGTTGAGCTAGTGCTAGAATTAGCTTAGCCATCTTTTGTTCTAACGTGGTTGTTTAGTGAAGCTTGTAGATTTTTAAATAGGCTATTCACCCCCCCCTCTAGCCATTTGGACCTTACAGTGTTGTCGAATGTACCGTTTAATTATCCAAGCATAGTAAGCAACTCTATATGTTTCCAATAGATTAATGTGTCAAATACGCTTGTATAAATATATTTTCTGATATGTATATATGTGATTCTTAAATGTACCGTAGGTAATTGATCCAATCATTTGGCTTAAAGAGACACTCTCAAATTTCGGTGTTCAGGCAGTGGATGTTTAGACCTTTCATATAGATAATGGTCCATTAATCCAATGTCGAATTGGCTTTTCCATCGCCGCTAGGATGGGTAGAGGTGGTACAAATCTCAGAGACGGGAATAAAGGTACCCCAGCAGACTGTTGCCCAAAAATATGTTGTCATTGCATGTGTAACTATGCTTGCGAATACTGGGTACACCCTGCTTACATTATCCTCCGTGCTGATACAAGCTATAAATATGGACATGCGTCATGATGTTGAGGGCTTTGTGCAAGCATTGCTCAGAACAACCAAAATGATGTGGTAAAGTTGAAGTCGAACTCATAGCTTATATTTGGATTTGTTGTTATATGTTGCAAAGCTTTGGTTCTCATAACCTTTTTTCTGCCAACACTTACAGGTTGAGGACTATGACTTAACCTACACAGGGTGCAGTTTTGAAGCCATTCTAAACCAGACAATGTATCAGTTGGGTTATGATTGGAAATATGCTCATGAATGGCCAACACTCACTGCGGAAGGATTTCAGACAAAGTTGCTTGCGACTAAGAGGGGAGACCCACCGACTTCTCAAGCACCGTTAAACGTCGTTAGTAGACCCTGTGCTCGTAGTTGTGAAGCAAGGGAGAGTGCACTAGTTAATACATTGGTCATCATCAATGATATTTTTGATACCACATCGGTGACCTACACTTCACCGAATTGAAAATACAAGAAAGTCAACTTCATTAGGTAGTAGTGGTGACATAGTATGTTTGCATGAACTTTGGAGAGTACTTGGACATGTAGTGTGTAGTGACTTGATTAATTTTATTATGGTTTGTACGAAATTTGATTGTGGGATGGATGATCATTGTAATATACAACATCTTAATTAGTTTCACTCTTAATATGTGCACAATAATCAATGCAAAGAAACTGTAAAAGAAAAGAAAAAAGAGACATTCACTCCCAGTTGGGACTGGAGGTGTAATACATGGCAGCGCCTAGGGCCCGAGCTAGAGCCGCCTTTACTCCTGGTTGGTATTACCAACCGGAACTAGAAGTTCCAAAACAATCTCGATTGAGGGGGATCGGGACTAAAATCGGGAATAGAGGGGTTTCCCAACCGGAACTAAAACCCACTCCTGCCTAGTGGGCCTTAGAGACGGAGGGAGTATATACGTAGCAGCAATACGTATGCGCTATTCCCTCAAAAAAATGCATACACACTGCGACATTGGGCAGTCTGCGTGCACATTACACCACAAAGCAACAATATAGCTACAACTACAAATCAAATCGCCTACTAAGTGTCACCTAGACTTGCTCTACTTTTTTTTGTCTTTTGAGAACGACTTGGCCTATGCCCTATATATATATATATATATATATATATATATATATATATATATATATATATATATATATATATATATATATATATATATATATATATATATATTGCAATGCTAATGAAAAGTTTACATGTAGTAAGACACTTTATGTCTAGCCAACTTTTGTACTACAGGTGCAGTATTATATGTCTATTCGTTCGTGCAGGGATGCATGTTGTTAATCAGTTGCAGTTAGTTATATCATGGGACTTTTTGGATCCATTAACAGCTAATAGTTAGCTAGCTAATCTTCATAGCTAAAATTAGCTAGCTAACTACTAGCCATGGTTTATTGGTCGAATCCATTAGCTACTAGCTAGGTGGTGAATTGATTGGACTACCTATATTACTCCTCCCATCTCTCTAGTCATCCACTGACAGTTGTCGTTCCTGCTCTTCCTCCCACCATCTCCACTGCCACGCCCTCCTACTACACCTTCTCCTTCGCAACCTCCACCACTTCTTGCCTTCCCCACTACATCAATTCCTCCACACATTCGTCCACGCAGATCTTGCGCCTTTGGTCCATATTCCTCTCTGACGTCTCGAGCTAGGGCCCCTGTTCGAATCTCGCGATCCCCAATCAAGAGGCCTTTGATTCACCGAACTGAGAGGCGATCGTGGAGCTCGGGGGTGCTTTGATTCGAGCTCCTACTTGCATGGGGCCTTCCTGCTCAGCTTGCACACCTTCACGCTGGTCAGGAGTTTGTGTGATGTCTGATTATAGGTAGGTGAGGTCAGGTGCGCACCGAAGGCATGTTTGGTTGGGGTCTTCTAGATAGTTTGCACACCAGGCATCAATCCTAGCCATGAGATGATCGAAATCGATGGCCTGGAGCTACTGCATGAGTTGCCGACCAACCAAACACCGGCGACCACATTGCCAGTGTGGTAGTGCAAGCTCACCAACTCCAGGACAGCGTGATGGACAACGACACCGAGAGAGAGAGAGAGAGAGAGAGAGAGAACACCGAGCTAGGAGTGGATAAGGTAAGGAGAAGACCAAGTGCAAAAGTGACTTTTCGTATTAGTTGTATTAGCTGGATTTAGGTACCTAGATAGCTAGACGCCCTTTAGATCCATCACCGGTTAATTTTAAAAGCTACTCCCTCTGTCCACAAGAAATGCAATTCTCATTTTTCGAGGAGCTAAACAATTTGAATTTTGACCAAATCTATATAAAAAATGCAATTCTCATTTTTCGATGAGCCAAACAATCTAAACTTTGACCAAATCTATATAAAAAAATACAAAAATTCATGGTACAAAATAAGTACCATTAGATTACTTATAGAATATATTTTCATAATAAAATTATTTAGAGACATAAATGCCAATATTATTACTATATACTTGATCAAGATTGACTGGCATAGGTTGTATTCTCTTGTGCATGGAGGCGGGAGCACTCCAGTAACTACTAGCTGGTTGAATAATCAAAAAGGCCCAATACAGTGTGTGTGTGGTCCATTTGTTAGGGAACGACCACTTGCCGGGTTGCGGCTTGATGATTTGTTCCTGCGGCTGCCACGGGGTCCGCAGACACATGCGTACGCATCTATCCTAGTCCTAGGATACTATACACGCACTGCCATGTGATTAATACTTATTGGCCGCCTCCGACAAGTAGTGTAGATGAAGCTAATAAGGGACCATTCAATGCCAACAACGGTGGCACCACACACACCATACATGCATGAATGATAGTATAGTAGAATTACTAATTTACAAAACAGTGTGTCGCCATTTTTTTTTTGGATGATGTAGGCCTGTTCATTTCGCTGAATTTTGGTTTATGTTAATTTGTTGTGAGAGAAAAACACTGTTCATTCACTAAAAAGTACTGTTGAAGTAGTTCAAACGAACATTTAGCTGTTGCTTGCATTATAGCAGGCCAGACCTTAGGATCTGAACATGACAAAGGAACAAGAGGCGTAGCCAGGGGGGCTAGCAGGGGCAAGGCGCCCCCCCCCAACACCACCCCCTGTCTAAAAATTCTTTATGTACTCCATAGTAATAGTAGGTATATTTTGAAGAAAATGAGCTCTTGAATGTACTATCTATGCATTTTCTTTGTCTTGGCCCCCCTTTGATTTTTTTTCTCTGGCTTCGCCTCTAAAAGGAACACATAGGGCCTGTTTGGTTCCCTGCATCCGCCTGAACCAGGCTGGCCGGATGCAGGGACCGGCCGTTTGGTTGCCTGCTCGCCTGATTGAGCCAGGCTCGGCGCATGCATGAGGCACCCCGCGGCCAGGCTCTGCGGGAACGAGCGAATCAGCCGTTTCTGCCGGGCCTGGCTGGCTAGATGCGTCTCTTTCTCGTCTAATGACGCTATTAGTCTATAATTAGCGAATATCAAGTAATATTAAAGTATTTTAAAGATGTTTAAGACATAATTAGATAAAATAAGTACTTTAGGAGTGTATTTGTATAAAATAAAAATCATAACCATAATCTTGTAATATTTTTATCTCATGCAACATATTTTCATACGAGCAACCAAACAACATCTCTTCTCAGCCAGCCTAAGTCGATGCAGTCAACCAAACATGACAGGGTCGCATGCCCACAGCCTGTCCCATATGAGCCTGGCTCCCAGATACGAGCCAGGCTCTACTAGTACGCGAACCAAACAGGCCCAGGTCTACTGGACAAGCTAGTGCTGGTAGTTGCTAGTTAGACTAAGGCCTTGTTTAGATTGGAAAAAATTTCAACCCGATGAATAGTATCACTTTCGTCTTATTTGGTAAATATTATCCAATCATGGACCAACTAGGCTCAAAAGATTCATCTCGTGATTTCCAACTAAACTGTGTAATTAGTTATTTTTTTACCTACATTTAATACTCCATGCAACCGGCTAAAAATTGATGTGATGGAGAGAGAGTGAAAAAACTTGGAATTTTGAGGAAATTAGCTCAAATCGGTTCAGGTTATCTTAGTTGAAGACTCAGCTAAAAAGTTAGTCAAACTATCTATTAGCTCTCCTGTTTAGATGCATAGTAGATAAGTTTCATCCGGTTTGCAATTAGCTCTTGTATCAGGACCTGAGACTCCGAGAGACGGCATCATGGCACTGACCGTGTACACAGATCGAGCGTACACAGAGTTTTACATACCATACTTAGACTACCCGCAGTGGATACTCTAAAACGATACTCTATCTAAAAGCTTTAGAGTACGAATATAGAGTAAAAACTGTTGCACTGGGTACTCTAAAACGATACTCTATATTTTCTCTCACTCTATATTTAGGGTGTGTTTAGATGAAAAACTTTGGGTGAAAAGTTACTGTAGCACTTTTCGTTGTTATTTGATAAAATTTGTCCAACCATGGATTAATTAGACTCAAAAGATTCGTCTCGAACTTTACAGACAAACTATGCAATTAGTTTTTTTTTTACCTACATTTAATGTTTCATGCATGCGTTTAAAGATTTGATGTGATGGGTGGAAGAGGAAATATTTTAGGTTACTGTAGCAAGTGAACGCGGCCTTAGAGTAGTACAGTGTTTACTCTATACTATATAGTGGCGGCCCCACTAGCTAAACAAAGAGAAAAAATGCTATAACTCACAAACCAAAAATCCAAATTAAATTTCAATTGCACCATTAAATCCGTCTCAATAAATCCTTCAAAACTAGATCACACATGGATATATTTAGATAAAGTGACAAGTGAGTTTCACAGTGGATAGAGTGGATAGAGGATGATATAGAGGATGGATGGGTGCGGGAGAATTGAGTACAGAGGAGAGAATCTTGCTGACTAAGATATATAGAGGATGAATATAGAGGTCCATGAGTACGGATAGTCTTATATACTATTACATATTATACACATATAAGTACGCGTGGCATCAGTGCTGACATGAAACATGCGCAGCTAGCAACAGGGTCTCGATGCTCCCTAGTCGTCCCGCGCACGCCTGCATCTGCAATGCCATGCCACATCCATGCTGCTTGTTGGAAGTGGCCGGAACTGCATGCCTGCGGACTACCCGCCGTGCCAAATACTCCTGCTCTAGGCCTCGTTTAGATGAGAGAATTGGGGAGAAAAACACTGTATCAGAATTTCTGTAGCATTTCGTTTGTATTTAAAAAAAATTATCCAAATTTTGACTAACTAGGCTTAAAATGTTCGTCTCGTAAAGTATAATAAAACTGTGCAATTAGTTTTTGATTTCATCAACATTTAGTACTCCATGCATTTACCGACATTTTGATGTGACGGGGAATCTTCTTTTTATATAGTGGAACTTGAGAGAGAATTGGGAACTAAGGGGTCCTTTGGATTGCAGGTGTAGTGAAGGATTTTTGTAGGAATACTATTTGTAAAGGATTTGTTCCTATCCTATCATTTGGTTTGCAGGAAACGTGAATAGTGTTCCATAGGAATTTACTCCTTTGCATGCCTATTCCAAAGGATTGGAAGCATCCAGTCAGAGCTCTTGGAAAAATTCCTGTGCACGAAGAACGAGACAATCAATGCTGCTACTGCTAGATAATGGGGTTCATGTACGTAGAAGAGATGATTTAGCCATGTCTGATCAGCTAGTAAATAAAATAACTTCATTATGACTAAAAATCTTTTTAGGATTGCTGTGATTTTCCTATGACCTATCCAAAGGGTCATCCCATCAAAATTCCTACAGGTTCCAATCCTTTGTTTTGCATCTACAATCCTACAAAATTCCTATATTTTTCCTATTCCCATGTTTTCTTTTTCTATGTTCCAAAGGAGCCCTAAACATGGCCCTAGTACTGCACGCATCGCGCTGACCGATCGGCGATCGATGAGCGCATCGTCGACACAGCAACAGCTAGCTACGCAGTCACAGCATCGGTTACTGAATCGTGGCTATTCTCCCACGTGCTGCTACAACGAACTTGGAGGCTGTAGCAAGTAACAGCGCATCTAGTACTGGCTTTGTGCGTGCATTCGTGTCGTGGGCTCGACCGCTCGAGGCAGCGCATGCATTTGACAAATCACAAATGACAACAGTGTCAGTTTATTAGCGATATCGAGGGCCTGCCTGCATCGGACTCATCGGAGCGAGATGCCGGCCGGCCGGCCGGTCCATCGATCGGTGCGTTCGTCAAGCTCAAGCATCATCCTGCACGCGCTCTGCTAGCCTCTCGGAACCTGAACCTGAAGCTGTAGTGTCAGGATGTTCCCATTGCACGCTGCATCTGCTGAGACACGCATGCAGCTAGCCAGTCAAATGGACGATGGCCTTGTTTAGTTACCTGTTCTCTCCCTAAATTCCACTATGTAAAAAGAAGATTCCCCGTCACATCAAAATGTCGATAAATGCATGGAGTACTAAATGTTGATGAAATCAAAAACTAATTATACAATTTTGTTGTACTTTGCGAGACGAACATTTTAAGCCTAGTTAGTCAAAATTTGAATAATTTTTACCAAATACAAACGAAATGCTACAGGAATTCTGATACAGTGTTTTTCTCCCCAATTCACCCATCTAAACGAGGCCGATCTATCTTTCGTCAAAGGTGAAGCAGGTCTGCAGCCAATGCATGTAAAGATGGATTACTCGAATATGTTAGTGCCGGGCTGTAGTGGAAACGGAGGCATGGGATGGAAACCGATAGAAAGTAACAGCAACCCCACGTGTTACGTACGTCCAGCAGCTTTCAGAATCAGGCCCCCTGTTCGGCTGAGCTTATCAGCACGGCTTATCAGCCGTGGAACAGTGTTTTTCTCTCACAGCAAATCAGCCACAGCCAGCTTATAAGCCAAAAAACAGCCTGCCGAACAGGGCCAGGATCATCCAGAGAGGAAGAGACGCGTATCACGTATGCACATGGTCTAGTCTCTTGTGACGGGGGAAACCTAAAGCTAGCTGGGTGTTTCATCAACTGCAGCAAAACATATTGTAACAAATCTATAGGCATTATATTATATATATTTGCAAACGCCAACAAGGCAAAATACGCTAGCTGCTCCACCTGCATCATCTTCGCCTAATGGCTAGTGTTGCAATGCAGTGCAGGCATATATAAACAACACAAGTCAAAAGCCTTTGCTTGCATTGCCTGCATGCAGGTCGTTCTCAGAATAAAAATTTAGCTGCGGCTGAATAGAATTTGGCCGGTCGCGGTCGGTCGACGTCGCTGTAAAACATTCATGCGGACGTGCGCCGATCCGGGCAGCAGGATTCGATGGCTCTATCTTGCCTGCCTGCCTGCTCCATTTCAGGGCGTGGTTTGGTTGCTAACTCTGACTGCCGGCAACCGCACCGCGCGATGCCTTTTTCCGGGGGTGGTAGTTGGAGCAGATCAAATGTCGCCCTGCATGCATTACTCAGATCACACCCATCTTTTTCGTCATCATGCGGCATCGGCAGACCATCGCCACGCTGCTTAGAATATCCCGACACGCATGGCTGATGGCTCTTGCCAAAGCTGGAGGCTGGAGATGATGATAATCTTCTTTACGAATCTTATTAATAAACCACTCTGCGTACCTAGCTCTACGCATGCACTGCAAGTCTGCGTCAGCAACTAGGTAGTTAATTAGCTGGTTTCTCATTAGCACAGACTAATTCAGTTCCTGTGGATCTGGACGACTGAATCAGCTGTGAGTGCTCTCTGACAGGACAACGCAACGCCTGGTGATCTGCATTGCATTGCATTGCGGCGTCAGTTTAGTTGCATTATTTCGCTGCGCAACAAATTGGTTCGTCTGCAAATGACGAAAGTGCTGCGAATAATTGGGCAGCCCTTTATTAAACTTTTCAAAAGAGATAAGTACTATATATATTCTTTACGGCTTTGCAAAGGTTTAGTTGAATTTTAAGTACGCAGTGACGACGCGCAGTGCTGGGCTACGTGCAGGTAAACCACTCGGCACGCACACGGTGTGGCAGCCACATCAGGGATTGGGAAAATCCGGTTAGCTGCTATGCTAGGCGCTACTACAGGCTAAATGCCAAATTAAAAGCTAGAGCCAACCTAATCTCCAACAGTCACCCGTAAAATCAAAAGAAATCACCCCTTGTCTGCCATGCATATACTATATACGAGCCTGAGATTCAGAAGGATCTATAGCGTAGCATTTTATAGCAGCAGGGGGAGGAGGAGGTGACGTTTAATAAACAGCAGGAAAGCGATGCTCGTCTGACGAACTCGCAATCGGGTTCCATAGATTTTTCTTTGTCTCGGTTGTTCGGATGGTGACACAAGTGAACCACTGTTGGCTGACGGCTGCTTCTCTTCTCCTGATTGTAGCAGCAGGTTAGCACGTGCTGCAGCGCAGCTGTAACGTATGGCCCAGAAGATAGCTGGGCCTTGGCCCAGATCCGTAGTGGGCCTCAGGATTAAACGGAGTGGGTGCACAACAGAGGAGAGGAAAATTGCTCCAAGGAGATGAAAAACCGACAAGGCCCGTCCGTTCCATGCACACGTGCAAAATATCTTGACAAAACAGGTTTTTATTTAATTTTGTTTAAGAAGAGATGAAGGCTTTATTTAAAATAAGGTTCCGGCCTCTCTAGCAAGGTAGTTTCCAATCCAAAGCATGCATCCAAATTAAGTTCTGATTGTCGTCGTGTATCTTATCTTATAAAATCATCATTCGAAACACATAGCAAATTTTTTTTCATGAAGCAAGAACACTATTTTGTTGAACAAAATGATTTTCATGTTCAAAAGAAAAATGCTCTAATTTCATGAGAAAAGCATTCCATGTTCGGGGTAAATACTATAGCTTCACAAGAAATTTGTTCTTGGTTAAAGTTAAAAAAATCCCAACTCCGTGAGAAAAATAGTCTACCTCTTGTACAAAAATATTCAAGCTTTAATAAGGGCATTGTGGTTTTAGTGGAAAGTGTTTCTACTTCAAAATAAAATGTTCAAGGTTCGAATACAAATGTTTCAGCGATAAGAAAACAATGCTCATGGAATTAGAAATACATAACAAAATATGGAAAGGAAAATTTTAATAAAGAAACCAAAGGGAAAAAATGTTCCATGGAAGAAAAACTTTAATAAAGAAACCAAAGGGAAAATGTTTGATGGAAGAAAACATTTTAATCTTAATTGTTTGGCATTCAGTTATGGGTTTGTTTGGAAAAAATATTATAGATAAACATGAATGGTATGAATTGTGAAATAAAAATCAAACATACTTATGGAGAAATTCACTCGTGACAAATAGATACAAACAAAAAATATGTTCACAGAACAATTAGAAGGAAAATATATATATAAAAAAGAACAAGAATGGAAATGCAAAAATAAAATAAAGGAACGTAACAAACTAAATGAAGAATAAAAATAGGAGAGTAGGAATGAATAATTTCTTCCTTAGTGGCAAAACAAATGGGCAAATTCACAATGTAACCATGGTTGATTAATGAGAAGGACTAGAATCTAGAAACGAGGGAAAGGAGAAAAAAGAAAAAAGAATATAAAACCTGCCCATGGATCAAATCTGCGTGATGCTGCTCGTGCAACGCAGAAAAGGAGAAAAGGGCATGTGTGCGCTTCAAAGAACTAATTAAGCAAGCCAAAAAGGAAGAGCGCGGCCCATTTTTCCCAGCAACGTGAAAAGTCATACGTCGTGGCGACAGAAGCGATCCTAGTCGAAAACTAGGCCTAGCCACTCAAACAAAGCATTTTTCTCGTGAAACTAAAACACTATTTTCTTGAACAAAATACTTTTCCACGTTCAAAATAAAAATATTTAACTTTCATTAGAAAAGCATTCCACGTTCAAGAAAAACCTTACAGCTTCACAAGAAAATTGTTCTAGGCTTAATTTTAAAATATCCCGATTCCAGGAGAAAAATAGTCGGGTTCAAATACAGATGTTACAACCACAAGAAGAAAAATGCTCATGGTAGTAGAAATACAGAAAAATATGGAAAGGAAAAATGAAGAAACCAAAGAGAAAAAAATATTTCACCGAAGAAAACATTTTAATTGTCAAGACATTGAATTATGATTTTGTTTACACAAAATATAATAGATAAACATGAATGGTACCAATTGTGAAACAAAAAACAAAAATACTTACGGAGAAACCTATTCACTCATGTTAAATAGATTCAAACAAAAAAGATGTCCACTGAACAAGTAGAATGGTAAATATATAAAAAAGGAACAAGAATGGAAATACAAAAACTAAAATAAAGGAACGTAACAAACAAAATGGAGAATAAAATAAGAGAATGAGAGTGAAGATGTTTGTTCCTTAACGGAGAAACAAGTAAAATCACAAAAGTATCGTGATGATGATTAACGAGAAGGATTAGAATTTAGAAATGAGAGATAGGGGGGAAACGACAAAGAATATAAAACCTGATCATGGATCGAATCTGCCTGATTCTACTTGCGTGCAGCGGGGAAAAGGAGAAAAGGGCACGCGTGGGCTTCTGGCCTAGTACGAAACTTATTAGATTTAAGCAGGCCGAAAAGGAGGAGCGCGGCCCATTTTTTTCTCAGCAACGTAAAAAGCCGTACGTCGCTGCGAGAGAAACGAACGCTGTCCTGTCGAGCTTGAGCACTCGTAACCTTGGAGCTTTGGAGCAGGCGGCGGCGGTTACTGCGGTGGACTGGCGGGGTCGCGCGGTCGATGGGGGCCTTGAAGAAGCCACTGCAGGGGTGAAGATGAAGGCGGCGGCGGAAGGGGAGGTGGCCGTCGTAGACTCTCGCAAGGCACTATTCATCCGGCGCGCGCTGGTGAGGCATAGGCCAGCCTATGAACAATATGTCCACTAATGCTTCCTGGCCATTTCATGAAGCACATGGGTGACACCAAGAGGATATTGGTTTGATCCAAGCCATGCTGTGCTAGCATGAAACTTCCACATAGTTATCTTCTCAACACTGACAACAACAGGATAACCAATTGCAAGAGAGCGACACATAATTGAGCATTTTGAGGGCACGTAGATGGTAGTTGTGTCATCATTGCAGTGTTCACTCTTGGCATTTCATCAAATGGACCAAGTTCATGAGATAATAAGTGGTCTAGTTCTTCTTGAACAGCAGCCTTTTGATCAATATTTGCCAATCGTTGCTCTATGTGCTGAAGATTTTCATCATATTAGTAAGACACTCGGTCAAAGTCTCACTGATAGCATTAACTTTGTGCATAACCTGATGAAAGACATCAGTAGGGATTGTAGTCAACTATTGTTGATGCTTATCTAGACAGAGACTAACACCACTTGATTAACTCCGAGTTCAGCATGTACACCCACCTGACCCGACTCAGCATGCCCTTCAACCCCTGCCATGAGTTTTTTTTTTCCGAGAATGACCCCTGCCATGAGTTGATTGTGGTGCATGTCATAAAAATAATTATTATTTGTCAAATTCGTATGCAAAGATTCATATATCTAATATAAACTTAAAAAAGCGGGATATAATATAACAGAGCTTGGGAAAGAAAAAGAGACTACTAAAAGCATTCCATCAAAAGAAACTTTTTCAGCCAAATCAAAGGACAACCTTGGTTTCATTGTTGGTGCTCCGACTGGTTTGGAGATTCAACATGTCCGCTTGGAAGGATATAGAACGTGTTCTGATGGCTGATCTTGATCCTAGCCACATGTTGTTGTTGATGTTTTTTCTTCAACACCAACACCATCGTGTGGAGCTCCCCCACTCACTATATTTATATAAGATTCATGCGATTGGTTATTGCAAGGGCCATTCTTATCCTGCAAGGAGAAGTATGGTGAGGGAGAGGAAGAGAAATATTGTAGTTTATTTGTTTATTGCAGTATTGCCTGACCGAATAGAATTTTGAGGGGCATACAAAGTGGCAGGGAGTGTGCATGCACAACGGACTGACGCATGACGGGTTTGGCTCGCGATATAAATTTTGACGGTTTCTATTAGCTGATGCCGTGACGTGGATCACTGTGAGATTAGATAGACTATATAGTGGGGTTTTGCTTTGTAAAAGATATAGACTCTTGACTTTTTATAATTGAATTATAGATTTAGATTAAGTTCTTGTGATATTACAGTTTACTTTTTGCACCAAGTATTGTCCTTTTTCATTATGTTCTTCTTTCTTTCTTGCATAAAGGAGCTAGCACATTATTTGTTTGCCTGTTGCCTTATCTTTTACTCTTATCGCTTGTCTCTACCATGCAGGACATTTTCTTCGTTGTGTACCTACTGTTTTACGTTGGCATCGTGGTGGTGATGGTAATGGTCTCTGACAACTGGTGGGATCCTTGGCCGGGTGTTGTTATCCTGTCACTTGTCTGCATAGCTACACTGTAGCTGACACCCAAGATGAAGAAGGTGTATGTTGAGCTCTATGCGACCAAGAGGACAACAGGAAGGGATAGTGACCTTAGCACCAAGCTTCTAGAATCTGAGAAATAAGCCAATGAGGGGCATCCTATAGTTAATATATGCAGTTGTAGTGTATAGTGACTTGGTAAGTTGGTAGTAGCACGGTACCTGTTAGCTTTATGCAATCTGCACCACCATCTCCTAATAATTAACAAAACAGGAACAATGTTGAAGTGGATTTGTTGAGGGATAGTATATAGTGTGTGCACACCTATGTGGCCTCTATATGTTGTGTTTGGTCGAGGAGCAAAGTTAGTGTGGTATATGATGTTAACAAGCTCATTCGTTGCAATCTATTGTTAAATTCCACTCCACTGTTTGTTTTGTTGGGGGTCAGCGTGCAAACTGAACATTATTTGATGGGCTTGTGTAGGTAATGGCCGGTACCTATGCTCTTGTAGTGCTACCTGAGATCATTACTGTATGAGTTGTGGTGGAAGGTGGATGGAGGCTACTATGGATGCATTGCATTGCCATCAGCAGAAGTGTTTCCTGTGGTACAGGAACTCTGTGCTTCTTGTTTTGAATATGCATCTTGATATTGCTTTCGGCTGAAAATGTAATCATCTGATGGTAATGTCATTTAGGCTTGAAAGAGGCTCTTGCCTCACATGAGTATGGGCTGACCGTTAGGAGGGCCCAAACACGACCAAGCATGGTGGTCCACCTATGGCAAGAAATTTCTGGCGCGAATTAGGCCCATATGGTCAGTATACCCCGTAGCAAGTACGGCCCATGAACAAAACTTTGGGGTTTGAAGAAGACCGCCAGCGAAGTCCGTCCTTCCGGGCCTCCAGGGTACAAAACAGAGGGCCCATGTGGGACCCAAGACGGAAGCAAAAGGATGGATCGACAAGGCTGACACGGAATTCCATGGCGCCGGGCAGAAGATGGTCAGAGATTGACACGAACACGATCCCCTTCCCCTCCGACGGGCTTCCCAAAATTTTTGAAGTTTTCACGTCACATCGAATCTTTAACGCAGGTATAAAACATTAAATATATATAAAAAATAAAACTAATTACACAGTTTACACGAAATTCACGAGACGAATCTTTTAAACCTAATTAGATCATAATTAGACACTAATTACCAAATAACGATAAAAGTGCTGCGGTACCATTTCCCAACAAATTCACGAACAGCTGACACGAGCCCGTACGGAATGGAATCATCGGCTAGGCCGAAAGGGACCCGACTTGCTGCGGCCACACCGGCCACCGCAGCAGGCATCCGGCATCCGTGCCGTGCGCCTGCCCGGTGCCCCGGCGCCGCGAACCGTGCTCGTACTGACGACGTGCTTTGCCTTTGCCTGCCTCGCTGCGCGCCTGCGCCAAAGCCTGGACGACGGCACCCGATAGCAACCTCACACAGCACTGGCTCGCCTTCGCGGTCACGCCCGCGCGGCGGCGCCTGCCCTGCCCGAGCTAGGCGCCGTCGGCATGCATGGGCGGCCAACCGACGGGTTCGTAGAATACGATGATGGATGCCCCTGCCCGCACAGTCGAGAATCTTTCAGACGGCGATCCGATTCCGACGCGGCGGTTCATCACGACCTCGTCAGCCGGCCTGCATGTGAGAGGTGCCGGCGGGCCCTTTGCGTTTTGTGGTCCGACACACACGAACACGATCTCGGCAGCAGGGGCGAGCGGGGCATAGCGCAGCTGTAGCACTCAGCTTCCACAGCAAGTGGTAGCGGTGGTTCATCTCCTCTGTTACCTCGTGAAATCACAACTTGGTGAATGGCGATACACTGCTACTACTGCACGCAGCCTGTGCTGTGCAGATACGGAGGGGACAAAGATCCAAGGGCAAAAGGGCGTGTACTACAGTCATCACCCGGCAGCAGCGGTTGCGTTGCATTGCATGGTAGTTAAGCGCCATTGGCCATTGGTGGTGGGTGGTGACCGGTGGGAGTTAAGAGAGCTTGCATTGCTACACAGTTGGGCTGGGTTGGGCATCTGAGGCAGGCGCCTTTCAGCTACTCCACTCTACCTAGGCCGGAGGAGCACAACATGTATCATGTATGATTGATCGGTGGTTGGTTAATCCGGCTGGGTCAGGCTAGCTGCATGGCCGCCACCACGTGATCACCTCCTCCTCCTCTCCTCCTTTCCGGTGCAAGCGCACCATCCTGGCCGATTCCATTCATTCCGGCCGGCCGGACAGGTATGTACGCAGGCAACGAACTACAGTAGAGTGTAGTGTGTCCGGTTCGATCAGTCCACGGGCCGACGGCTTCCCTGTTGCTTCCCCGATGGAATATCCCCGATTCTCCGTCCCGTTTCGTTTCAGCAGCGCACGCAACCGCTCGTCCATATATCGATCGAGCACGCACACGCATAGCTGCAACAACCGACGCCTGCGTACGTAAGACGGCGTATTGGATTCGGATCGGAGCCGCCTAGCCGGCGACGACGGCCGTGGCAGCAGAACGTCGACACCGTCACCGTTGTCCGGCGCGTTAGGCGCGGCGGGTATCCGTGCAGTGTGCGTGCTGGACACGAACAGGAGGAGGAGGAGGGGGCGCTGCGAGTGACATGCTGTAGTTGCGTCGTTACGGCACGAGCCTGTGGCTGGGGGCGGGAAGCGTCGCGCGCGCGCTGTTCCGCGCCACCGCAGAGCGATAACTGACGCGGCGGCCGCCCGGTCGGCATCAGCCAACCACCTGATAACGAACACACACGCTCTGTTCGTTTCCCACTGGGGACTGCGACATGTCTGGGTAGCCTGGGTAGGGTAGGGTTGGTTTATCGCAACAGTGCGTTCAGTACGGACATGTGACGGTGCCTGCGGCCTGCCTGGCCTGGCTTGCTCTACCTCCGGATGTGGATGTGAACAGAGCTAGGCTTAGCGGCACCGATCTCACTTTCCACTCGCCCGACGGCGACGCTTGACTTCCCTCCCTTCGCACGGCAAGGCAAGTAAACGTGGTGGCGGGGGCGGGGGCGGCCGTCCCCAGAAACGGGCGAATAAAGAGAGAGGGGAGGGGGCGCGCGTCACCAGACAAAGATTTCAGAGCGCATATGCAACGCTGCGTTTCGCGACAGGCGAGGCGGAAATCAGCGGCAGCGGCAGCCACTGCCACACCACCATCACCCCCGCCAGGGCAGGGCCGCCACCTTGATGTGATTGATAAATAACGCGTCAAGTCAGCTGCCCAACCCTCCTCTCCCTTCTCTCTCTGCCCCGCACGGCTCGCCAAGCACTGTTCATGGCATCCTGCTGAATCCGTCTCCCATTGCCGCCGCCGCCCAGATCCGAGACGCGGCCAGAGCAAAGCACAGGCCGCCGCAAGCTAGTGCCGTCGCGGGTGTTCTTTACCGCAGCGGCAATGGCGGACGCCGCGGGGGCGCTTCCTCCTCCTCCTCCCCCGATACCGGAGTGCGACTCCGGGAGGTCCTCGCCGTCCCACGCCGCGTCGCCCGAGTTCGAGTTCTGGATGGTCGGCAGGAACCCGTCCCCGGCGCTGCTCACCGCCGACGAGCTGTTCTCCGGCGGCGTCGTGCTCCCGCTCCACACCCTCCAGGCGCCGGCCAACCCGGACAGCGACGGCGCGCCTCAGCCCGACGCCTACGACGCCGCGGTGGCGGACTTGAAGGGCGCGGACGCCGCGGCGCTCCCGCTGCCTGAAGCGCAGGCGGAGGCGGAAGGGGAGGCCGCGCAGCCGCTCGCGGAGTCCGGTATCGCGCCGACCCCGGACCTCCCCGCCGTCACGTTCAAGTGGAAGGACATCTTCAAGGCGGGCGGCGGCGAGGCCAAGGAGCGCAAGAAGGTGGAGCGGCGCGTGAGCAGCGTCAGCGGGAACGCCGAGCTGATTAACATCAACATCTGGCCCTTCTCCAGGAGCCGCTCCGCCGGCGCAGGTGCCGGCTCCTTGAGCAGGGCCAAGCCCAATCCAAATCCAAATCCAAACCCCAACGCCACCGCCGCCGCCGCCGCCGGCGCGAGCGCCAGTGCCGGTGCGAGCGCCAACACCAACGCCAATGCCAGCGCCCCGAGCGCGCCGCCGGCCCCGGCGCCGGCTCCGCGCAAGGTGAGCAGCGCGCCGTGCTCCCGTAGCAACTCCCGCGGGGAGTCGTCCGGGCCTGTGCCAACCATTCCCACCGCCACCGTAGTGGAAGTTGCAGTTGTAGCTCCAGAAGCACCAGCCGGAGAAGAAGACGCCGACGCGGCCACGCAGCCCCAGGCGGCGCCATTGCCCGCCGCCGCCGGCACATCCAGCGCCACGTCCATGTTGAGGAGGTGGGTGCCCGGACAGGGCCGTAACAATAATAACGCAGCAGGGTCCGGGTCCGGCGGCATCCGCGTCGGGCGGCCCAGCGCCGTGTGGCAGCTGAGGCGCAACAAGCTGCAGCAAACCGCCGCCGAGCAGAAGCAGGTGAGCGCCAAGAAGAAGGCGGCCGCCGGCCCAGCCCCGGCCTCTGCACCCGCCGTGGCCGCGGCCGCAGCCAGCGATGACAAGGCGGCGCCCAGCGTGGCCGCGCCAGCCGCCGGCTGCCGGAACAACGTGGAGGGCGCCGGCGAGGAAGGGAACCCGCCGCAGGGGCTCTTCGGGCTCCGGACCTTCTTCTCCAAGAAGGTGTACTGATCAGCAGCAGCAGAAAGCCACGGCATTGTACATACAAATTCGAGCTCTAGGCTCGTTCTTCCACATCTTTACCTTACCTTGCCCCTTTCTTTTTTCTTTTTTCTTTTTTCATTGCTCTAATTCGATCAAGTAGCTTCGATATCCTCTGTACTGTACTAGAACGAAGCTAGGCTAAGCTCTAGTGCTCTCCTCAAGCAGCCAGCCATGCCCATGAGCCATGGTCGGCCATGGATGAAGCAGAAAGCACCCGTGTCCATGTAAACGGTAGTAATGTAACACGCATGCATCATCCGTGTCGCTCGCTCGTTGTGTGATTGTGTCGTGTGTGGCGGTAGTAACGAACAGTGTGACATGGTGAAACATTCGATGATGGGTCGGTGACTTTGCCATGCGCCGATGCCCAGTGTGGCCAGTGCCGCCGTGCCGGGACGACGAGACGTGACGAGATGCCAAATGATTTGGGGGCAAAAGGCTGGGAAAAATGCCAGTGCGGCAGGCAGGCAGGCGGGCGCCGTTGTGTGGCCTCTGCGGCATCTGTCCCGTCGAGCGATCGATTCATTCCAGCGGTCCAGGGGGATGGATGGGGATCGGGATCGGGGACGGACGGGACAATCCATTGGCAGCAGCAGCAGCAGCGCATGCGGCCACTCGCAATGGAACAAGCGGCGGCCGCGGGGGAGGGCATATGCGCTCGCCAGGGCGGGCGTGGCGGCGAGAGCGCGACACCAGCCACGCCACCCACGGCCACGGGCCGGCCGGCGCACGCCTGCGGCGCGCATCGCACGCACATGTGCCGCATTATTCTACGGCTCCCTCCCGTGCCGTCGCCCATGCTGCATTGCCGCCACTCGTTCAGTGGGGAGGGGCGGCGGCGGCATTCGCTCGCCCTCGCCGCGCCAGCCGAGAGCCGCCCACTCGATCCTGCTGGGTCTGGTCGATTCTGTTCCGTCCCAACCCATGCTGGACCACGCGCTGTGCTGCGCCCCGCCCGTGCCTCCCTCGCCTGCGACCAGCAGATTTGCGAGCGATCATCTGCCTGCGATGCCATGGGAACGGGCCGGGATCGACATCGAGCGAGCTGTAGTACGTGTTACCAGTACCCACAGCCCAGTGGTGCGGGGAAACAAAACCCCGCGGCGGCCGGTAACGACGGCAGTAAATCTAGGCGGCGGCGGTGGTGGAACGGAAACGAGAGTACCGTGGTGTAGCGTTAATGGATCGCTGTCCCTCTTAACTGCGCAGCTAACACGATGAGTGGTACGAGTACGATCGCCGTGCCGGCAATGCTAGGTACACCAGCACCAGGACAAAGTCCGGTCCCATGGCAACTGGCCGGACCGGGGGCACAGGGTGGGGAGGCGAGATCCATCGGTTAATGCATGGATCTACAGCAGCAGCATCGGTTCGCATCGCAATCGGCCAATCGCATCAGAGTCGTTTCAAATTTAAGGTTAAGATTGACCTGCGGAGACCCAAGAGCGACGTGAGAGAAACGCGCGCACCGAGAGGCTGCCAACGTGCGCGCGGCGTCCGAACCACCACGGGGACGCACAGCGGCACAGGGCTAGGCAGGGTCGGCGTCGTGGCACGGAGCGCGCGAGATGGTGGAGCCTTTGGATTCGGACGCGGCGCCGGCGAGGCAAGTGGCCGGCAGCGGCTGACCACGGAGCCTGGCTGACGAGTTGATTTATGCAGCCTTCGAGGCTGCTCAGGACGGCATCGCGTCCTTTTGCTTTATTTTTTTCCCCTTTGGATTTGGATTTGGATTCGGATGGACAAAAGGCACAGGCAGCCCGGGTGGGCCGGAAGAATCAATCGATCTGCTTTCACGCATCCCGAACAACAGCAGCTCCCAGTCTCCCACCCGTCCCCCGGGCAACCGGCGGCGGCGGCGAGCGATGCCGGTGGACTCGGCGAGCGCCCGTCCCGTCCCGAGCTGGGCGACGGAAACTGACACGACTCGGTGGCATCGCACTTAAGGCAGGCAGGGCCGCCGGGAGTTGGTGGCTGACGGGAGAGGAGGGCAAGCGGTGGTGCCCTGCTGGTGGTGGTGGCAGGGCCGTGCCGTGCGCACATGCCGTGTTGGGGGGCCGCGACGGGCGAATGGGCCAGTGCACGGATGGTGCCAACGCCAGCGCCCCCATGCATGGCCTCGTCGGGGGCAGTGATTGGATGGACGGATTCTGCCTGCCGCATCTTGGAGACGCGTACTAGGTACATACATCACGCGGTACCTGTCTGTCACGGTAGGTTTGTTCGGACATGTAGCTAGAGCACAGGACACACACATGACTAGCTCCAACAAGAATCGAAAAAAAAAAAGAGAGACTAGCTCCAACTAGCTACAGACGTCAATATGGATTTGTTCGTAAATACGTACCAGTACGTACAAAACTTGGAATCGAGCTGGATGTACGTTGACATGTGGAAGATCCGGCTGCGCACATTATTTCGTAGTACAGTACGTGCGTGCGGGAAAACCCGAATCTATTTAATTATCCAGCTCCGCCGTGAACATTTTTACAGCGAGGCACGGTTCTGGTAAACATCTTCTGTTTCAGACTTTCAGTGATAGAGGTGCGTGTTAAGCGTTACGACGTGAGCGGTGCAGTGCGGGTGCGGCGGAATGCAGTGAAAAGTGAAGAAAGACGAGTTCCTCCTGTAGTATATTTCTAATATAATCCGCCATGGAGCACCGCGTGGTCCTCTTCCTTCGTTTCTTTGCTGTTAATTACTCCGATGCACGGTCCTCGCTAACCTACACCTATACTAGCCTAGACTACGTACTGTAACTGTAAGTAGCATCCACTGCCTCACTGCGTGTAGGTTCGATCTGTCGTTGTGAACGTGCTGTACGTACGTGTACGTGCAGTACTGAATCGATGAACGCGCGCCGGTACCAGGCTACGTTGGCACATGGATGACGCGCGCGCACTAGATCTTCGTCTCCTTACACGGGATGACATGTTGGGCCCTCGCGGTTGCTTCCAGTAACAGTCACTTCTTCGGTTGCATCTACCACAGTAATATAATCTCTTTTATCTCTGGCTAGCTAGCTGAGGCAGGGCAAAGCATGTTTCATGTGTTGCGTGGGCTCATGCGATGTGACGTGATGTGCTCATCCTCGACACGGGAGCAGCACGTAGATCGGTGTCCAGAGTAGTGGTTACAGGCTTACAGCTAGCTACAGAAAAGTTGCGCGGATGGGTAGCATCTTGTTGCCACGTGTCCGCCTGTCCGGTACACGCACTTGTATCTTTTATTACAGACGGCGTGTATGCAACGCACGCGGTGTAGTACTTGCTGTAGTAGCAGCCGCCGCCGATGCCGATGGATGATCGAAGGTGGTGTTGTTGTTTGTCAACTTGTCCTCGCACAGGCGATCCGGTGATCCTGTCGTTGAAGGCAGACCAGCAAAAACTAATTAAATCATTTGGCACCGAACAGTATGCATTTGGCGTACACGTATCGAGACTGAATAGACACTAGCTAGCTGTACCGGATATACAGTACTAGTAGGTTATAGGATCCATACGACACGGACACGCTTGATGACGAATGGACACTTCTCCTATGCCCTATAGCTACTATATGCTAGCTGGCTGCATACAGTACCAGACGGACGTCGTAGCTGCTCACCGCCGAGCGGCGCCCGTAGAAGGATCCCAGAGGCCAGGACGACGGACGGATCGATGAACTCAGCGTACCGGGCCCTGCCGCGCACGCACGTACGACGAGTACCATCTCTCTCACAAACCTGGAGTACTCCTACTAGCACGTACGGTCCGAAGCGGCGAAGGCCTGTGGACGACAGAAGAAGCGCGCTGAGCACCACCGCTCCACAGTACTCACACGAGGGCGCTGTCGCGGTTTGTCCTCCCGGCCGGCCCGGGGTCGTCCGATGTCCGATCGGGGATCAGCTAGCACGAGCACGGTGCTCAACGGCACGTTGGATCTGCTGCGCATATACGTACATCGTGTGTACGTGTACGTGTACGTGTACGTGCACTAGACGTACGTGTGGTGTGGGGCGGCGACTGACGATGTAGCTGTGCTGTGCGCCTGTGTCTGCGCGGCATGTGCTGGGCGATGCGGGAACAGGAGCACGCAGAGCAGGACACAACGGCTGGGCCTGCAACGTACTGCAACCCTAAACCCTAAGCGACTGCCACTTTGATGGTGAGGTGAGGCAGGGCCTCGGCAGCGGCACGGCGGGGCGCGCGGCTGGAGGACGAACAGCAGCTACCGCCTACCGGTACGTCAGTACGTGTGTGAGCCGCGGGCCAGGGGCTGAGGGGTGAGACTTGAGAGCACAGTAGCTAGCGCGCGCGGTGTGTAGCTTGTCACCGCCACAGGCTCACTCAGCTAAACGGAACGTGCGTGCTGGTGCGTGAGCCGCGGGCCCGTTTGAATCCATTGGATTTTCAAGAACATCCGAGTAAAAATAATCCTAGAATTTTAGTATCTCATCCAAATGGCCTATATTCTAGAGAGATTTCAACACACAAATTTTTAGAATCTCAAAATCCAATAAAACTGTTGTAATTCTTTATCGGGATTCTTAGAATCCGATGGGACTCAAATGATACCTAAGAACAAAGTTAACCACCTAACCTGGGATAAAACTAGGCAAACAAAAGAAAATGTGGGCCCACTATGTAAGAAGTTAGGTGGACTATGTTGGGGCAACATCTACAAAAACTAGAAAGAACTCCAAATCATTCCTCCAAAATTCATCCTATGTTTGGATAATCCCCTTGACTAATATTTGCTTCGATTTACTTTCCCCAACTGTTTCGGTTAGTCATGTTTACCACTTAACAAATTTCATTTTTCCATGTATAAGTTGAGCTTTAACTTCAAACTGAAGTGACGTGATAGCAGACATCATAAATTATTTGAAAATATAAATTCTAAATTCTCTATCATTATAATTCATACACAGTTTGCTTATAGTGTTAATTTATTATTAGATGCTATTCTACCACAGTACCAAGATAAAGTATCTTAAGTTGTGACAATATTTTGCTGCAGTTTAAACATACCCTTAGTTCAACGTTTAATATTACATGGATGGGTATTATAGGTATTGTCGGTACCAATAGTATGGGGGTACCCACAACCAACGATAATAAAAAAATAAAATGATTAAACCACAGCAAAGACAGCACACCTTGACCACGCACAAGGTCCGCCTCGTACGAGGCAAGCTCGACGGAACGCCTCGACCGCGCTCCACTTCCGACTCGTACGAGGCACCCCCGACGGGAACGCCTCGACCGCACCCCGTCCCATACAAAGCCAGTACAAAAAAAGGCACCTCGACTGCATTCCGACTCGCACGAGGCTCGCTCGACTACCGGCAAAACTCCGACTCGCATGACCCTGGGTCGGAGCGCTCGACCCACTCTATTCACCTAACCCTAAGACAAAAGTCAGAGCATTTAATGCGATTACCTGCTACCACCTACCGACATGGCTACAACCGTGATCGACGTGGGAGCAACGCCAGTGTCAGTCCTCACTGTTTTACCGCCCATCCCGTGATGGGAGGTGAAACCTGTCACTATGCATACCTTATCATGCACTGTTTATCACCAATCACCCTCGAGGGAGGATACGACAAGGCCCGTATTCCGCGATCTCGGAGATTCGGCCTTATCCGTCCGGCCTCGACCCAGCCTCGACCCAGTCTCAACGCCCAGCACTGTTCGACAGGAAAGAAAGGCCGACATGGCACAGGGTTCCGGGTCATTTCACCGTCTCATCTCCGACGTCACCATGGTGTCCAGGGATGGCCGGCCATTCCTGGAGCACGCCGCTACAGCCACTCCTACAGGGATCGACAACACATCACCTCAAGACACCCCGGTGCCCTGGCCTCCCCTTACCCTATAAAAGGGCAGCCCAGGGCTCTACCCGGGGAAAACGGGCGAGACACGAGTCAGAAGCCGAGCATAAGCAAGCAAAGGCATACAACTCAGAGATCAACATCTCAAGCAATCACCTTGTACTCTTTTTTTCTCCTTGAGACTTGGGTTCGGTGCCCTCTCTCACAAGCTTGTAACCCCTACGCAAGCACCCCGGTGCAAGGAAATACAAAACTCTCCCTTCTCCGCTGGACGTAGGGCCTTCTCTTGCCCGAATCAGGATAAACCCCAGTGTGTTCTCCTTGTATTACCATCCAGGTTAGGGACATGCAGCACTCACTCGTCGGTTTAGGACCCCCACGGGACCAAACATCTATAGTTGCGCGCCAGGTAGGGGACGCTGCGTGCCAACATCGTTTTTTCGCCATTTTTCCTGGATGGCTGACCCCGAGCGTCCTCTCCCATTGGCCACGGTGATCTGGTTCGGGAGTTTGGAGTTCATGTCGCTTGGCCACGGCTACAATATGGTCCTCCTCCTGCCCAGGCACCCGACCGACGAGGATTACGAGCTCTCCCAGCCTGTGGGAGCACTACGCCGGCTTCACTGTTCTCAGGCGCAAGCCGCCAGACGACAACGAGCCCGGCGCAACCGCCGTCATCACCTCACGGAGTGCGGTGGGACTCCCCGATCCGGCGCCTCTTAGCCAGACGCCAACCCAGATTTCCTCATCGAGGGTCTGTGTAGGATGAGCTTGGCTGAGGGTAAGATGCCGACGGAGAATTCTGCCGCTCCCCCGTCCGGTGAGACACCGCCACTACCCGGACCAACCATTCCGGCGCGAACGGCGATATCTCTATCAACATTCCCATTTGGGCTAGATACGGTTGCCCGGGCGTACGCTTCCTCTGTAAGCACTAGTATGAGCGCTTACGAGGAACTCCCCGGGCACCATCTACGCTCCACTCTGGACCTTGTTGCATCCACGCCGGCTTCTGAGTATCTGGACTCTATGGAGACCCCAGAAACAGAGCCCCGTGCGACTGCTTCTCGACGTTGCAACCCCAGAGACGATTTGCGACGGCCTCACATTCCTCCGTCATACTACTACTTCGGCGCTCCTGACTCCGACTCTGCCGACGACACCTACGATCCGACCCGCGAGTGCTTCAACATCGACGGGGCGAGCACGTCGGATTCGGAGGACGAGGAGCCAGTTGAAGGAAGGAACACGCCACCTCATGTCGAGCTCCCTGCCGAGCGTGATGAAGCCCAATTCCTTGCGGATCAAGGAATGCAGCTCGAGCAAATTCGCGAGTTGCATGACAGGCTCGACGAGGAACGAGAAAACCTGCGCCTACTCCAACAAACCCTCGAGCATGAGCGTGCGGCACACGCACATGGCGGGAGAGCTCGTGAGAGAGCTCGCGACGTCAATCGCCGCATCGACGAGGATCGGGCGATCGACCCCCGGTTTTCCCTCGAGCCAGCCAGAACGTTGTCGCCGCCGCCATGCTCCTCCGCAACATGCCCGAGCCGTCGAACACCGACGCCCGTCGAGCTCGAGATGAAATCCGAGAACTCCTCGAGACCGCTGCTATGCAGCAGGCCAAGAGTTCCGCCTCGAGGCGACGTGAGCCAGCCTCAGAGCGGCTCGTCGAGCCCTCCCGACAGGAGAGAGAGGCCTCGGTTCATCCCGAGCCTGCCCGGCGAAACCGGGCGGCGCCTGCCCCTGAGCACATCGCCGACGACCATGAACCTCGAGACACCCATGGCAACATCGTCGAGCGCCGCACGCGCAAACACGGTGACGATGTGGCTCGAGGTTACCGTGTACACAGAGGTGGGCGCTACGACAGCTCAGAAGATCGAAGCCCGTCGCCCGAGCCACCGGGTCCCAAGGTCTTTAGCAAGGCCATACGAGAAACAATACTCCCGGCACGGTTCCGCCCTCCCACGACTCTCACCAAGTACAACGGCGAGACCAAACCCGAACTTTGGCTCGCTGATTTCCGCTTGGCGTGTCAGCTGGGTGGGGCCACCGACGACTGAATCATCATCCGACAACTCCCCCTGTTCCTGTCCGACACCGCTCGAGCCTGGCTCGAGGATCTTTCGCCTCGGCAGATCCACGACTAGGACGATCTCGTGAGGGTGTTCGAGGGAAACTTCAAGGGGACCTACATGCGCCCCGGCAACTTATGGGACCTCCGGAGTTGTAAGCAAAAGCCGGACGAATCTCTCTGGGATTACATCCGGCGTTTCTCTAGGCAACGCACCGAGCTCCCCAACATCACCGACTTCGACGTAATCATGGCCTTCCTCTCTGGAACCACCTGCAAAGAGTTGGTCCGAGAGTTGGGCCGTAACACCCCACTCACTGCCAACGGATTGATGGGCATCATCACCAACTTTGCCGCCGGCGAGGAGGCGGTTGGCGCTATCTTTGGCGGTGACCAGGACAAAGGGAAGCAGAAGGTCGATGACCCCGCGGGTTCCAGCCGGGGCTCTAAAAGGAACAACCGGAAAAAGAAGAAGAACCAACATGGCAAGCTCGAGGCCTCAGCCGACGAGCTTGTTGCTGCCACTGAACGCAAGAAACCTCGAGGCCCCCCGGCGGGGGCATCTTCGACAAAATGCTCAAAGAGTTGTGTCCCTACCACAAGGGGCCCACAAACCATAACCTCGAGGAATGTCACATGCTCCGTAGGTACTTTGAAGGCGTAGGCGTCAAGAAGGACGACAAGAAGGAAGATCCCAAGGGCGACGACAAGGATGGGGGGTTCCTCGAGATCCACGACTGCTTCATGATCTACGGAGGACCCTCGACCCGCCTCTCGACGCGCCAGCGCAAATGAGAGCGGCGTGAGGTTTTCTCCGTACAGCCAGTGATCCCCCACTTCCTTGACTGGTCTGAGGTGGCCATCACTTTCGACCGTGATGACCATCCTGACTACGTCCCCAACCCAGGAGTCTACCCGCTTGTTGTTGATCCCATCATCACCAACACGCGCCTCACCAAGGTATTCATGGACGGCGGAAGCAGCCTCAACATCATCTACGCTCAGACCCTCGACCTCCTGGGGATCGAGAGGACGCGCCTCCAACCCAGCGTCGGGGTCTTCCATGGGGTTGTGCTAGGGAAACGGGCAGAACCTGTCGGCCGGGTCGATCTGCCTGTTTGCTTTGGCACTCCTTCCAACTTCAGAAAGGAGACCCTCACTTTCGAAGTAGTCGGATTCCGTGGAATGTACCACGCCATCCTTGGGCGCCCATGCTATGCTAGGTTCATAGCGGTCCCGAACTACTCCTACCTCAAGCTCAAGATGCCAGGCCCAAACGGTGTCATAACCGTCGGGCCCTCATATGAACACGCCTACGAGTGTGACATCGAGTGCGTCGAGCATGGGGAAGCCGTTTTGGAGTCGGCGACCTTGGCGGCGGACCTCGACGGTCTGGCCAACGAGATTCCTGACCCCAAACGTAATGCCGGTAGCTTCGAGCCCGCGGAGGACGTCAAGCTCGTGCCTCTCGACCCTACCGATCCAAAGGGAAAAGCATTGAGCATCAGCGCCACCCTCGATCCCAAATAGGAAGCAGTGCTCGTCGACTTTCTCCGCGCTAACATCGACGTCTTTGCGTGGAGTCCCTCAGATATGCCGGGCATACCTAGGGAAGTCGCCGAGCACGCCTTGGGGATCCGAGCCGGCTCCAAACCGGTGAAACAGCGCTTGCGCCGCTTCGACGAGGAGAAGTGCAAGGTCATCGGTGGGGAGATACACAAACTGCTGAAGGCTGGGTTCATCAAGGAGGTTCATCATCCCGAGTGGCTAGCTAATCCTGTATTAGTTAAGAAGAAAAGTGGAAAGTGGAGGATGTGTGTAGACTACACTAGTTTAAATAAAGCATGTACAAAAGTTCATTTTCCCTTACCACGTATTGATCAAATCATTGATTCCACTGCGGGATGTGAAACTCTTTCATTCTTAGATGCAAATTCCGGCTACCACCAGATCAAAATGAAAGAGTTCGACCAGCTCGTGACTTCGTTCATTACCCTATTCGGCATGTATTGCTATGTTACTATGCCTTTCGGTCTTCGGAACGCGGGGGCTACGTACCAGCGATGCATGCAACATATTTTTGGAGAACACATCGGACCAACCGTCGAGGCTTACATCGATGACATCGTTGTCAAAACCAAACAAGTCGATGATTTGGTAAACGACCTCGACGTTGCGTTCAAATGCCTCCGGGCAAAGAATATCAAGCTCAATCCTGAGAAATGTGTTTTCGGCGTTCCTCGAGGTATGCTTTTGGGGTTCATCGTGTCTAAGCGTGGCATCGAGGCCAACCTAGAAAAGATCACTGCAATAACCAAGATGAGCCCCATCCGAGATCTGAAGGGCGTACAGAGGGTCACGGGCTGCTTGGCAGCGCTCAGTCGCTTCATTTCGCGCCTTGGCGAAAAAGCACTCCCCCTGTATCGCCTCCTGAAGAAATCGGAGCACTTTTCGTGGACCCTCGAGGCCAAAGAAGCTCTTGCAAAACTCAAAGCTATGCTCTCTAACTCACCGATCCTTGTCCCTCCGACCCCAGGAGAACCGCTCTTACTTTATGTCACCGCAACAACACAAGTAGTCAGCGTAGTCTTGGTTGTCGAGAGGGCCGAGGAAGCACATACCTTGCTCGTCTAGAGGCCGGTCTACTTCATTAGCGAGGTGCTCTCAGAAACCAAGGTCCGATACCCGCAAATCCAGAAGCTGCTATATGCCATCGTCTTGACACGGCGCAAACTCCGTCACTACTTCGAGGGCCACCCGGTGACTGTGGTTTCTTCTTTCCCCCTGGGAGAGATAGCCCAGAACCGGGAAGCCTCAGGTAGAATCACCAAGTGGGCGGTAGAGCTCATGGGCGAGACCCTCTCATATGCACCACGCAAGGCCATCAAATCCCAGGCGCTAGCAGATTTCCTGGCTGAGTGGACCGACACTCAACTCCCCCTGGCACAGCTCCGGGCTGAGCTGTGGACCATCTACTTCGACGGGTCATTGATAAAAATGGGAGCAGGCGTGGGTTTGCTCTTCATCTCGCCCCTCGGAGTTCACATGCACTACGTCATCCGGCTTCATTTTCCTGCGTCGAACAACGTCACCGAATACGATGCGCTCGTCACAGGCCTGAGAATTGCCATCAAACTCGGGGTCCGACACCTTGACGTTCGAGGCGACTCCCAGCTTGTAATCGACCAGGTCATGAAGAACTCAAGCTGCCGTGATCCCAAGATGGAAGCCTACTACGAAGAAGTGCGGCACCTTGAGAACAAGTTTCACGGCCTCGAGCTCAACCACATCGCATGCAGGTATAATGAGGCCGCCGACGAACTGGCGAAAATCGCGTCCAATCGAACCACAGTTCCACCAGACGTTTTCGCAAAAGATCTCCAGCAGCCATCCGTCGACCTCAGGCCGGACGGAGGCGTCGACGGGCCGTCACTCGACCCTCCACCTGAGGCAGAAGCCCCCTCGACCGGGGCTGAGGCCATGAAGGTGGGAGGCTCGACCCCACCATCCGACCCCGAGCCTGACTGGCGTGTTCCGTACCTCGACCATCTCATCCGAGGGGACCTCCCCTCGAGTAAAATCGAGGCTCGACGGATCGCCCGTCGGGCCAAGACCTTTGTGATCTTTGGCGACAGTAAGGAGCTGTACCGCCACAGCCCTACTGGCGTCCTCCAACACTGCATCACGAATGAGAAAGGCAGAGACCTACTCAATGATCTACACTCGGGGCTTGTGGTCATCACGCAGCGCCTCGAACCCTTGTCGGAAATGCTTTTCGACAAGGTTTCTATTGGCCGACAACGGTCTCCGACGCTGTCAAGCTAGTTCGCTCCTGCAAAGGTTGTCAGTACTATGCGAGATAGACCCATCTTCCAGCTCATGCCCCGCAAACCATTCCCATCACGTGGCCGTTTGCCGTTTGGGGGCTCGACCTTGTCGGACCCTTGAAAAGGACCACTGGTGGTTTCACCCACTTGCTCATTGCCATTGACAAATTTTCCAGGTGGATCGAGGCCCGTCCTATCACCAGCATCAGGTCCGAGCAAGCTGTGCTCTTTTTCACTGACATCATCCACTGCTTTGGGGTGCCCAACTGTATCATTACGGACAATGGCACCAAGTTTACTGGTAAAAAGTTTCTAGATATCTGCGATAACCACCACATTCGTGTGCTCTGCTCGGCCGTTGCTCATCCAAAAACAAATGGTCAAGTGGAACGTGCCAACGGCATGGTCCTACAAGGCCTGAAACCCAGAATCTTTGACAAGCTAAACAAACATGGCAAGAGATGGGCTGCCGAGCTTCCCTCGGTCCTGTGGAGCCTAAGAACAACGCCGAGTCGAGCCACGGGGTTCACTCCGTTTTTCTTAGTCTACGGGTTTGAGGCTATGCTTCCAACTGATATAGAATACGGATCCCCAAGGTTGAAGGCCTACAACGAAAGAAATAACGACGCCACAAGAGAGGACGCCCTCGACCAGCTCGAGGAAGCCCGAGATGTGGCTCTGTTACATTCTGCTAGGTACCAGCAAAGCCTCCGACGCTACCACGACAGACATGTCCGCGTACGCGACCTCAACGTTGGGGACCTGGTGCTACGTCGAAGCCAGAACACCAAGGGACGGCACAAGCTCACGTCCCCGTGGGAAGGACCGTACATCATCGCAGAAGTACTAAAGCCGGGCACCTACAAGCTATCCAACGAGAAGGGCGAAATCGTCACCAACGCTTGGAACATTGAACAGCTACGTCGCTTTTTCCCTTAAAAAGCCTCGAGGCTCTATAAATTCTTTTCAATCTCACTAATAAAGAATACAGCAGTGTTCAAAGTTTCATTTTACAAACAACCAGGAAGGATCGACGCTGTTCTCCCAGAATCGACCCTCCCTCGGGGGCTACAAGGGGGGAACCCCCGGTCTCCAAAAAAACTTGTACTCTTTTTCAAAAAAGAAAACTGCCACTTAAGTCGACAACGCTGCGGGAGCACCCTGGGGCTCAAAGGGACTTCCGAGCCACGAGATCACTTACGCCCCCGAGGCTACGGTACCTCCACTCACCCCTCACGCCTAGGGGCGTGACCGCACGCTAAGTAGACCTAATGACGGTTCATAACTTTGAAAAAGAATACATCCCCGGTCGCTTAAATCAGGTTTTTACATGATCTGCGAGGCCGCGAGAGCACCCTGAAGCTCGAGGGCAGTCTAGCCGCGAGATCACTTACGCCTCCGAGGCTACGATACCTTCACTCGCTCCCTTACGCCAAGGGGCGCGACCGCGTGCCAAGTAAATCATGCGAGAATGTGATTCAAGCGATAAAGGGAAGAAAAACTCGAACAAAACTTAAACAACCAGTGCAGGTTTACATTTCGAGTGTTCAAGGCCTCCGAGGCCACCACGACCAAAGTTAAAAACACTAACTTATTACATGGGCCTCTGCGCCCAGATTTGGCTCACAGGCCCTCGTCGTCGGCAGGCGGAACCACCTCGACCTCGAAAAGCTTGGCCAGGCGACTTCCAGGCTCCTCGGCGGCTCCGATTAGGCCCAAGCAGGCGTCCTCATTCTCCTCGTCCGTCCGGTCTGGATCGGTGATGAAGCCATCAGCAACGAGCTCCATATCGTACACGAACCCGGACCGAACGACGGCCAGCGCCCTCTTCACGCCGTGGTGAAGGCTGCCTCATATCATCTCCTAGACAAGGCGGCCCAGCACCACCATCCGGCGGACAAAGGAGTTCCCCGGGGCGTCCTCCTCAGTATCGGCATCAGGCTTGACCCCCAGGCCATCACACACGGAGGAGATCACGCCCTGGAGCAACTGAGTCCGCTGGGCCTCGGCCTCGAAGAGGCTCTGGAAGGAGTTGGTCGCCGCCTGAGCTACCCGCTGCTCCTTCTCCAACTCTAGAACACAAGTGTCTAGTTAGCACAAATATGGGACCTCGACGCCAAGGCCGTTGTGCAACAAAAAACTTACCCTCGGAGTGGGTCTGCCAGCCCATGACCTCATCGCGAAGTCTCCCGCACGTCCTCTCGAGCGCTTGGAGAGCGCCATCCCTGTCACGAATGGCCGCCCTCAACGTCTCGATCTCTTGGTGGGCGTTCGAGAGAGCCTTGTCCCTCTCCTAGACGGCTCCACTCAGCGTCGCAACCTCGTCCTTCAGGGCCCCGAAGCGAGCGGTCACTTGCCCGATCTGGACGTTGAGGGTGTCACAATGCCTGCCAACAAGGGCGACGTCCTCCTTGAGCTCTTTCACCCGTGCTGACAGCGGCACGAGATCCTCACGGGCCTTGGCTGCCTCCTCCCAGGCCTTGGTCACGTCTTCACGCGCCACGGCCTCGGTCGCCCAAGCCTGCACCGCCTCCTCCTTGACCGCCGCATAGGTGACGCGAAGCTCGGCCGCCTCGGCACTCTGACGGGAAAGCCGCTGGTTGGCCTCCTCGACCAGAGCCCGTTGCGGGGCGAGTGCCGCCCACACGCCGCTCTCATTACGGATGAAGAGCGACTTGCGGCGGGAGCGCTCCTTAAGCTCCTGATCATGGTTTGAAAACCAAAGAGGTTAGAACCAAAGAAAGGGGACAAAAGGATAGCAAAAAAAACAATTAAACTAAACTTACTTCGATGGCGTCTAGCATGCCTCGCGACACGGCCTCCGACGCCACACGAAGTGATTGTTCCGTGTGCCGCCGGATACCCTTGAGGTACTGCCAATGATGCACCTCGTCTCCGTCATTTAGGGCGAAGACAGGCTCCGCGCCGGGGTTGGAAGCGTCCCTGAACTCAAGGGACAATCCCTCCCGCGCGGTAGCTCCTCCTCCGCCCGTACCAGGGCCAGCGCGGCAAGGTCCGGCCACCCGGATGGCGGTCCGACCGGGGTGCTCTCTAGCGCCACGAAAGGACTGGCCTGAACCGCAGCTTCGGCCCCCTCGACCGCCGCAGAGGGACCAGCCTGGTCCACGGCCTCGACCTCCTCGACACCCACCACCTGTTTCCCCTTGTCGATAGGGGAGTCGTCGAGGGTGAGGTCGACCATGGCTGCGATCGACCCTTGCTCCCGGGCTGGCCCCTCGATCGCTGGCGCCTCCTCCGGGACCACGACAGCCCCACCCTCCACCTCAACCGCCGGCTCCACCGGCGGGTCCTGCTGCGGCTGCAGCTCCCCTGGCTGCGCCGCCTTCTGTCCTGCCTCTGGCGGGACCTCCACCATCACCTCTTCAACATCCGCTCGCCCTGTGTCAGTGCGTCACGGGCGGATGCCTCGGCCACTGTGACCTCGACGGAGGCCTCGGCGGTCGACGTTGACCCCGGCTTCGCCCCACCCGTGCTAGGCGCTGCCACTTCTGACGGCCCCAACCCCTGCGCGGCAGGGCCGGAACCGGCAGCTGCCTGAGCGCCCGCTTCGGCCTGGGCAGCCGCCTCCTGCTGCTTCAGGCGCTCCATCGTGGCCTGAAGTCTTTCAACCCAGGCGAGGTCGTCCGCCACCGTCCGATTGATGACGACGGCACTCGACCAGAGCGACTTCATGAGGGTCGGCCCCGCAAGCTCCGCCTTGCACTTGAGCCTGTGAAGTATGAAAGTACATTAGAAATGGGACCGTTAAGTAACAAACGACGAGGCACGAAAGCTTACCCAGAAAGGGGTAGCAGGGGCCTCGACCCCGGCCGGTCAGAAACCCCCGACGGCGCCTACGGCGGCCTCACCGCCGGCCCCCCTCCGGGCCGAGCGCTCCTTGGGGCCCTGGTTGGTTGGCCGCCTTGGGTCCTCTGCGCCTCCGAGGCCAGCTAGCCTCGGGTCCTCACGCCCACAGGCGGCACCCCCGATGAGGACACCGGTGCCACCGTCCCAACCACCGACTGAACCCGGGGAGCCTGGACTTGCGGGGGCAGCACCGTCGACCCCTCTTGTGGGGTCCGGGACGAGGCGGCCCCTCCCATCGAGGGGCCTGCCTCTTCGCCCGCCTCCTCCATCTCCTCCTCTACCACGACAGTCACGGGGGCTAGCCCCGACGCCTAGGAGGACGACCCCCCGATGGGCTCCAGATAGGGGCGCACGTTGGGGTGGTCCGCCAGCCCGGTCGCGGCATCATACCGCGATAGGGCGTCGTCATCCCCGTAGCTGTCGTCCTCGTCGTCGTCCTCCCCCGAGATCGTCTCAGAGGGGGACTCCTCGAGGGGAAGCCCGTCGAGGCTCTACTGACGCCGATGCTTCATCAGCTCCTCCCGCTCCTTAGCCTTGCGGATCTGGCGCTTCTTGGCGGCGTCCTTCTTCTTCTTCTTTTGGGACGCCTGCTGGCGTCGCACCTCCCGAGCCGGCTGGTCCTCTGGGAGCGGCGGCCGCGTCTCCCTCACCGCCGACAAATCCTACGCATCGACCTCGACTAAATTGAAAGAATCCGAAAACAGACGAAATAAATAAATATACTAGCGATAGCACCTACCAGAGGCTCGAACCCCTGGGTGGGCCGCATCAGCACTTTGTCGACGTCCTCCGGCTTGAAGTTCCCTACCATCCGGCGCGCACGCCAGATGACCTCCTCAAGGGTGAGGGACTCGTGTGACATTCTGCTCCCCTCCAATGACACTTCCGGCGTCATCTGGTCGAGCCGGAGTCGACGCTGGGACAACGGCATCACCCTTCGCCGGTGGAATGCCATGGCCACCGCTGCCGCCGTCAACCCATGCAGGCGGAGCTGTTGCAACGCGTCCAGCAGCGGGTCGACGCCGTACACCCAGTTCTCCTCTCGGGCGACCAGCACCCGGCCGGTGTACCTCGGCAGCTGACTCTCGTCGTTGCGGAGGTAAAACCAGCCGTCGTGCCAGCCACTGTTCGAGGAGATCAGCTGGGCCAGAATATATTGGTCGCTGCGACCGGACCGCACCTGCAGGACGCAGCTCCCCGCACGCACCACGCGCCGCGACCCTCGCTCCCCCACCTTCTTGGCGAAGAACTCCGCCTTGAAGAGATGGAGCCACAGATTCCACTGTGGCTCCATCCCCAGGTAGCCCTCACAGACCGCCGCGAAGATGGCGGCCTGTGCGACGACGTTGGGGGCGAGGTGGTGCAGCTCCACCTTGTAGTAGTGGAGAAGGGCACGCATAAAGGCGCTCGCTGGCACGCCGAACCCCCGCTCGTGGAAGCAGATGAAGCTGACCACGTATCCTTCAGGGGGTGCTGGCTCCCGGTGGTCGGGCTGCGACGCGATCCACTCCGGCCGTGACCGACTCATCTTCGGCCGCAACAGTCCGTCGTCGACCAGTTCCTCCAACCTCCTCTCCGTCACCGAGGAGGCAGCCCAATCGTAGGCGGGGAGGAGCTGGCCCTTGCCTGCCATTGTCGCTGGGAAGCTACCAGACAAAGGGGGCGACGGCGGCGGCGCTGGATGAAGGCAGAAGGGCACAAGGGGGTAGAGGGGACGATTTAGGGCAAGGAAGGCAAAAATGCAAAGGGCCTGTGGTGGGAAACGGACCCCCAGACCTCACTCTTATAGCCCCGACGGAAGCCCAACGACCGCGCGAAAAGGTAGGAGCGGTTTTAGCATTTAATGCCCTTACCTAACCGTTTCCTCAAAACTCGCAGGTATGGGCACGTGGCCGCTATCCACGCCGTAACCGTCACACCACGTCGCCCACTACGGCGCCAATCTCGCCTCCCCTCCTAAAAAGGCGCGCCCGACAAACGGGTAGGAGAAGGATCCACGGACGGATATTCCCAGACACCTGGGAAGCGGGCTCCGAGCCCGGTATGAGTCTCGAGGGAGCGGAAGCTGGCCCTCAACTAGGATTCGACAGCTGCCCTCAAGCGACAGAGTTAGGGACGACTAGGGATGCGCCCGTACATGGCCAGGGCTCGAGCCACGCTCTCGAGGCACCCCAAGACGTATTCAAGGCTGTAGGAGAAGGTCGACGTAGGAATCCCCTCGGAGGGAGGCACCGAGCCCTCGAATCCCATCGCAGGGAATCGAGATCCACACGACCGCTCCTTGGCATTCTTGAGAGCACCTTTGGGCCGCTAGCCGACTCCTACCGAATGGAGCACGGGCTCACACTCGAATTCCCCCGCTAGTAGCTCGCTGGAGATCGTCGGAACTCGCCCAAACAGGGGTAGTACGACGGTCCCCACCCCTCCTCCTCCTTCCTAAAGGAGGAGCGTGAGGGTCGAACGATAAAAGACGGCCGAGACTCTGATTGACCTCGTACGTACTAGGCTCGGGGGCTCGACCGCAACAGACCAAACCTCGAAAGACATGAATTACACGGCGAGTCAAGACCATTCCCCAATGGAACATATAAAAGACCTCGGAGGAGTCCAAACACTCCACCGAGGCCTCGGGGGCTACACCCAGCGGGTGCGCTCGCGCCCCCCCGGAAAAAACCGTGACGCAACGACTCCAGTTCATTAACTGATAAGCCTCTGAGAGAGTGACCACACACTCACCCAAAGGCTCGGGGGCTACTGTCGGTACCAACAGTATGGGGTACCCACAACCAACGATAATAAAAAACAAAATGATTAAACCACAACAAAGACAGCACACCTCGACCACGCACAAGGTCTGCCTCGTACGAGGCAAGCTTGACAGAACGCCTCGACCGCGCTCCACTTCTGACTCGTACGAGGCACCCCCGACAGGAACGCCTCGACCGCACCCCGTCCCATACAAAGCCAGTACAAAAAAGGCACCTCGACTGCATTCCAACTCGCACGAGGCTCGCTCGACTACCGGCAAAACTCCAACTCGCATTGATGGGGACGTGATTCCCGATCTTCCGTCAGGTAGAAGGTAACTATTGTTTTAGACGGAGAGTGATACACCAATCCGGCTTCAGATCGAAAGACTGAATCCTGCAATCTTAGCACCACAACTCCTCGGGTTATCAACCATGTCTCCAACCGGTTGACCTCGCCACAAAGGCTAATCCCTGCCTGCGAAATGAAGAACACAAGCAAGAACTCGGAAGAACGCAGCTCAAAATTTGGGACAAACTGCAGATGAATGATTAAGTTCTCAAGTGGGGTCTCACAAACCGATGAAACGGCGACTGTCAATGGACAGATTGATCTAAGCAAAACCCAAAACCTAATGACGGTGGTGGCACATGAATATAAAGGTCTTAGGGTCACCGCCTACCCTGGACGTGCCCTCCTAATGGGCTCAAGACGATACATGGTCCATTGGACCAAATACGATGACGCAACACCTGGACAGAATCTGGACGCTGACTTGTTTCGATAATTCCCGTGGAATTCGAAGAGCCTTTGATGTGAAACCACTTGTATTGGCTTCCTTATCAAATTAGCTTTCCAACCATATGTGGATCATCGAAAACAGAGTCCGAATGCATCCTGGGTGACCAGTTCAAGACAGACTGGTCCTGGAAACCGAAGCAGACTCGAAATCATGTTGGACTAGGCCTCCGACTTCTATTGGACGTCCTGGCTGGTCATCATCGCCTCCACCACTTCCTCTAAGTTCCTCATGACCCTCTCCAATATTCCTAATTAATATAACATCATTAGGTAGCAATCTATTCTCAAAAGTATAAAAAGGGTCACTTAGGATCGAGCTCACCTCTAAATTAAGTTGTCGTCTTCGGCCTCGGGTCATTGGACCTCCTTGCATACCGGATGAAGGAACAGCGGGTGCATCTGAAGGAGTGATGTCCTCATCATCCTCCCCCTCTTGAAATGGAGTCGTCCTCGACTCAAGCTCATCTTCTTCTCCCAAGTAAGGTGTCAAATCTGCAATATTAAAAGTAGGACTAACCCCGAACTCGGGTGGCAACTCAAGCTTGTATGCATTATCATTTATTTTCTCAATTATCTTATAAGGACCTGCAGCTCTTGGCATTAATTTAGACTTACGCATCTCTGAAAATCTTTCTTTTCTCAAATGTAGCCAAACTAAATCAACCGGATCAAGTTTAAGTTCTTTTCTTCCCTCACTACCTGCAACCCTATATTTTTCATTCATCTTTTCAATATTTATTTTAGTTGTTTCATGCAACTTACGAATAAAATCAGCACGCCTACTAGCATCAATATGTGTTCTCTCAGAGGTAGGTAAAGGCAAAAGATCAATAGGAGCACGAGGATTAAAACCATACACTACCTGGAAAGGACTTACCTTTGTGGTGGAGTGTTCCGCCCTGTTATATGCAAACTCCACATGTGGCAAACAGTCTTCCCACATCTTCAGGTTTCGTTTCAAAATGGCTCTCAACATGGTGGACAATGTACGATTCACTACCTCAGTTTGTCCATCAGTTTGTGGATGACAAGTTGTAGAAAATAACAGCTTTGTCCCCAATTTATTCCACAAAGTGCGCCAGAAGTGACTCAAAAATTTTGCACCTCGATCTGAAACAATAGTAGACGGCATACCATGCAAGCGAACAATTTCTTAAAAGAACAGGTTAGCAATATGAACAACATCGTCGCTTTTGTGACAAGCAATAAAATGTGCCATCTTAGAAAAACGATCTACGACCACAAAAATACTATCCCTCCCCCTCTTAGTCCTTGGTAATCCGAAAATAAAATCCATAGAAATATCAGCCCAAGGAATAGAAGGAACGGGAAGAGGCATATACAAACCATGTGGGTTCAACCGCGACTTAGCTTTTTGACACGTGGTACACCGGCCTACAAATCGCTCAACATGTCGCCTCATCTTAGGCCAAAAGAAGTGTGTGGACAGCACCTCTTCCGTCTTCTTGGCACCAAAATGCCCCATCAATCCGCCTCCATGCGCTTCCTGCAACAACAATAGTCGAACGGAACCAACTGGAATGCATAGGCGGTTAGCTCTAAACAAAAGCCCATCCTGCAGCATATATTTGTTCCATGTATGTCTCTCTTTACAATGTTTCATCACATGTCTAAATTCAACATCATTTGCATATTGTTCCTTAATAGTTTCAAGACCAAAGATACGACAATCAAGTTGGGACAACATAGCATATCGTCTAGACAAGGCATCAGCAATAATATTATCCTTCTCTTTCTTGTGTTTGATGACATAAGGAAAAGATTCAATAAATTCAGCCCACTTTGTATGTCTTCGGTTCAATTTGTTTTGAGTTCTTAGGTGTTTAAGTGATTCATGACCCTCTCCAATATTCCTAATTAATATAACATCATTAGGTAGCAATCTATTCTCAAAAGTATAAAAAGGGTCACTTAGGATCGAGCTCACCTCTAAATTAAGTTGTCGTCTTCGGCCTCGGGTCATTGGACCTCCTTGCATACCGGATGAAGGAACAACGGGTGCATCTGAAGGAGTGATGTCCTCATCACGCATGACCCCGGGTCGGAGCTCCCGACCCACTCTATTCACCTAACCCTGAGACAAAAGTCAGAGCATTTAATGCGATTACCTGCTACCATCTACCGACATGGCTACAACCGTGATCGACGTGGGAGTAACGCCGGTGTCAGTCCTCACTGTTTTACCGCCCATCCCGTGATGGGAGGTGAAACCTGTCACTATGCACACCTTACCATGCACTGTTTATCACCAAACACCCTCGAGGGAGGATACGACAAGGCCCGTATTCCGCGATCTCGGAGATTCGGCCTTATCCGTCCGGCCTCGACCCAGCCTTGACCCAGTCTCGACGCCCAGCACTGTTCGACAGGAAAGAAAGGCCGACATGGCACAGGGTTCCGGGTCATTTCACCGTCTCATCCCCGACGTCACCATGGTGTCCAGGGATGGCCAGCCATTCCTGGAGCACGCCACTACAGCCACTCCTACAGGGATCGACAACACATCACCTCAAGATACCCCGGTGCCCCGGCCTCCCCTTACCCTATAAAAGGGCAGGCCAGGGCTCTACCCGGGGAAAACGGGCGAGACACGAGTCAGAAGCCGAGCATAAGCAAGCAAAGGCATACAACTCAGAGATCAACATCTCAAGCAATCACCTTGTACTCTTTTTTTCTCCTTGAGACTTGGGTTCAGTGCCCTCTCTCACAAGCTTGTAACCCCTACGCAAGCACCCCGGTGCAAGGAAATACAAAACTTCCCCTTCCCCGCTGGACGTAGGGCCTTCTCTTGCCCGAACCAGGATAAACCCTCGTGTGTTCTCCTTGCATCACCATCCAGGTTAGGGACACGCAGCACTCACTCGTCGGTTTAGGACCCCCACGGGACCAAACACCGACAGGTATAGGTTTATTTTATATAAATTGAAAATAAATTCTAACAACTGCATAGCATGATATAAGCCTATAATTAATTTGCAATACTCGTAAGAAAAATGTAGGTTAGCTGCGGCTGGATGGAGGCTGGATCGAGCCCAGACGAGAAAGGAAGCATAAATGAGTTGTGAACCGGCGCATTTGCAAATGAATGGACGGGCCCAATGGCCCATCTCTCTGGGCCTCCAAGTGGTGCGCAGGCGTCAACTTGATACAGCTCAGCCCACAAATGCACGAACTCAGCACGCACATGCAGAGCGGAGGCCAGAATAAAACGGAAAAATATGTACGCAAACTTTTTTGTTATAATACAAAAGCTATCTACTTACCTCTCATGCAGTCCTTATAGTCCTAGTTTTCTCTATAAACTGCAAAACCTAAGATTGGCACGTCAGCAGGAAGCACCGATAAGATGATATATTTTCAGTGTTTATTATGGACCTAAATAACACGTTATGACAAGTGCATGAATCACTAGTGTATTTACACACATTTTTCTTACCCATTGACAGCATAGTGGCGGCACATACTTTAATAACCTTTAATTTATATACTTAATGATATTATTTGCTAGATCATATGGCTAATTTGCATATTGTTTGCTCTATAATATTCATGGCGACTTTCATCTATGAACGAGACTCTATGCTATCTCTCTTTTGATACTTATATTAAAATACCTTAGATTACTAGCGACAGATTGATCCATATGTCCTACTCAAGGGTGTACGAAATTTTGGCATGTTTTATGGTTCTACATTGGCTAGAGGGAGAGGAGAGGGACAAAACCCACTGAGCCCCGTTCGGTTATGCCAGAATGGGCTGTTCCTGGTGCGGAACAGTTCTTGTCTAGTACAAATTTGTGAACGAATTATACGACCGGGAATCATTCTCGTATAACCGAACGAGGCTTAAGTTAGTATAGTTTCCACTGAGATTTTTAAATTTTGATTAAAATTTGTACTATTAGCCCATTCTAACAAACGAAAATTCATATTTTGTCCTGGAAACCTTGGTCCTTCCTCCCGAACAAGACGAAAAAATTCGACGTTTCCAACGCCACGGCCTCGCGAGTCGCGATATCTCTTCCCCGACGCGGCGATGGCGCCTCCGCCTCCCCCACACCACTCCAACCAGCCAGCGAATCGCGCCGCCCCGCCCGCATCGAACTCCCCGTCCAGTGGCGGGCCTACATGTATTCAAGGGTATTCAACTGAATACCCAAAAGTTTTGCCAAAAAACTTTTGTATATATAGTGTATATATGTAGGTGTAGGAAAAAAAAGAAAATAAAACCAAAACAAATATCTTGTCAAGAATTCGGCCAAAAACCTGTATTCTACTACTGATTTTCCACCCCACTTGATGGCCCAAATAGGCCCAGCGGCCTGTGGCCCAACATCTTTCCCGCCGGCAGCATATAGGCGCATCGCGACTCCCAAATCAGAGACATCGGCACATCACCTGCCCGTGCTCGCTCAGGCGCTCCTTTTCTATCCTGTTTTCTTTCCCAACCCCAAACCCTAGCGCCTACCGATGGCGGTGGCAGAGCAACGGACTCGGGCAGTGGCAAGGCATGGTTTTTTTTTGACACAGAGTGGCAAGGCACGTTGGCACGAGGCGACGACAACAAAATTCACGCTAAATTTTTTGGTACATATACAACACAAACTTGGGGGCCTGTTTAGTTGGGCAAAGAGGCCAAAAAAGTTTGCGCAGTACCCGTCACATCGAATCTTTGGACGTATGCATGGAGTATTAAATGTAGGTAAAAAAATAACTAATTACACAGTTTGTCTGTAAATGTCGAAATGAATCTTTTGAGCCTAGTTAGTCCATAATTGGATAAATTTTTCCAAATAACAACGAAAAGTGCTACAGGAATTTACCCAAAATTTTTCACCATCTAAACAGGCCATGGGTTTGTTTGTACTTGATTTGAAATACCAAATTTTACTATTGCTTACTGAATTGCTAAATTGATTTTACCAATTTACGTATGGAAATTTTAGTATTGCATACCTACAAAATTCTAGATCCATCATTGGATTTTACATTGTAAAAAAAATCGATTCGTCTTCCAATTTTGAATACCCAAGTTCAAAATCTTGGGCCCGCCGCTGTCCCCGTCGAGCCCCGGACGGAGACTCCAATGGCGTGTTCGGTCGCGGCGGCCGCCGCGGGGTGGCTGGTGTTGCCGTTCCTCGACAACCTGAGCAGCCGGCTCCGCTCCTACGCCGACGACCTCCTTCGCTATCTTCCCCTCTCGGAGTCCGCCTCCGCCGACCTCGAGTGCCTCAAGGACTACCTCTTCCGCCTGCACGCGTACGCCTCCACCGTGGAGCGCGCCCAGCGCCGCCCGCCCCACCCCACCCCACGCTCCTCGCCTGGTTCAACCGCCTCCAGGACGCCGCGCACGACGCCGACGACATCCTCGACGAGATCAGCTACAGGCGCCTTGCGGATGCCCTCATCGGACCCCGCCCCGACCTCTGCAGCATCCTCGACACCCCAGGCCAGCTTTGCAGCCGCCTGGTGTCAGTATGCTCCGACCACCCCTTCAAACGGTTGCCCTCCGTCCTCGACAAGCTCGCCAACGCGTGTGCGGACTACGCCGGGATCGCCTCCCTCGTGGGGATCGATTCCCCCAAGTCGCCGCAGTGTGGGAACCGGCTCTCCAGGAACTCTAGCTCCATCATCCCGGCCGACGACGCCTTCTTCGGCCGCCAACGCGAGCTCCACGTTCTGGTCGAAATGTTAGTTGGTGGCAACGGCTCTGCTCAACTACAGAGCCAGAGTGTCCCGGTTGTCGCCATTGTCGGGGATGGTGGGATCGGCAAGACGAAGCTGGCTCAGACGGTATTTAATCATGCCAACATTCAGGAGCACTTTGATCCCCTGATGTGGGTGTGCGTCTCCAGCCATCTGGATGATATGAGGATTACCAGGGAGATACTGCAGGCTGCTACGGATTGGAAGGTGGATTATGATGGGATAGTGAATTTTGATAGGCTGCAAAAATTGCTTGTCTCTGCTGTTGCAGGGAGGAGGTTCTTGCTTGTCCTAGATGATGTTTGGGATGACAACGAGATGAGCATGTGGGATAACGGGGAAAGGTGGAGGAAGCTACTAGCTCCTCTGCAGAATGGGAATCAAGAAAGCAGGATCATTGTCACGACACGCATGAAGATAGTTGCTGACATGCTAGGCGTGAGGATGCCAGTGATGTTAGGTGGGTTGGGAACTAAAGAGAATTGGTTGTTGCTTAAGAAGTGTGCACTAGGTAGTGAGAATAGTCGTGAACACCCGAGTTTGCAGGATATTGGGAGGAAAATTGCATCAAATCTTAACGGATCCCCTCTTGCAGCCAGAGTTATTGGTGGGATGCTCAGTAATACTCGAATTGCAAGGGAGTGGAACAATATCTCAGAGACGGATATTCATGGTGACATTGTCTCAACACTTCTGTCGAGCTATTATCATCTCCCGCAACATTTGCAATATTGCTTTGCGTATTGCAGCATATTTCCAAGGAACTGGAAGTTTGAGCGTAGAAATTGATCAGAATGTGGATAGCACAGGGTTTTGTTCAGATGGACAATGGAAGCATGGAGGATGCAGGTATAGAATATTTCAAACAACTGTTGGCAAGATCATTCTTTCATACTTCTAGGCAGGGAAACAGAATGCACTATGTCATGCATGACCTGATTCACGATTTGGCACAAATGGTTTCCCGCTGTGATTGTGCAAGGATGGAAGGCAACAAGTCTAAAACCATACCGTCGACTGTTAGACATGTATCTGTTTCAAGCAACTCTCTACCACGGCTGAAGGAGCAATTTGACTTAAGAAGATTACGGACATTAGTTGTATTTAAAGATTCATCGATGACCTCAAGTACTATTCCACATGATTTTCTTGCTGAGGTAAAGAATGTACGCACGTTGGATCTCACAGGGTGTCTTATATCAGAGGTACCTGAAGCAATTGGTTATCTAATTCATCTGCGTTACATAGCACTTCCTGGTACTATCAAGAAGCTACCTGAAACTGTGAGCATGTTACTGCATCTTCAGACTCTTGATATTCCAAAGAAGTGTCAGCTCGTTGGATTTCCTAAGGGCATGCACCTGTTGGTCAACTTGCGGCATCTTGGCGTAGATTTAACATATATTTCAATGATAAGGGGTATTGGTACTCTAGTTAATCTTCAAGGGTCTATTGAATTCCATGTTAAAAAAGAACATGGGCAGAGCTTAGTGGAGTTGAAGGATATGAACTACCTTCATGGTCTACTTCACATCAAGTACCTGGAAAACGTTCAGTGCCAGGAGGAAGCTTTCAATGCTGCATTGTCCAATAAGAGAGATCTTAAAATTCTGAAACTTGAATGGAACTCCGCGAGTTCAGCTTTTGGTCCCATCAGGGATGCTGAAGTATTAGAAGGCTTAGAACCTAATCCAAACCTGGAAGAGCTTCATATTAAAAGGTACAAGGGGGAATCATCACCAAGCTGGTGGAAGGTGAAAACTCTGTCCCAGCTTAAGTCCTTGTATCTGACAAACTGCAGGAGGTGGAAGCTACTTCCTTCACTTGGACAGCTTCCACTTCTGAAGGTGTTGCACCTTAAGGAGATGTGCTCAGTTACTGAAATTGGCCCTAAATTCTATGGTGATGGCCCTGAGTCATTTCGATCACTGAAGTATCTTGAGTTTGATGACATGCCAAACTTAGTTAGTTGGATTGGAGGAAATGGTGCCCCAAATTTTCGTTGCCTTCAAAAACTGAAGATTTTAAACTGTCCGAAATTGATTGAAGTGCCCTTGCTTCCTCCTACAACAAGAAGTGTGACAGTAGAAAGAACTCAAAAGATCTATAATCTCAAACTGACACCGTATTGTTCATCCAAATCACGCAAATTCATTTTGGAAATTTCTTCTGGATGCATACTGAGCGAAGGGTTCTTACATCAGAAACACCTTGAAGCTACTGAGGTTCTAAACATTAGAGGCAGTTGGGGTTCGGTGCTTGCTGGAGGATTCCAGTTATTATCATCACTAAGAAAATTGCGATTATCCCAGTGCAACATGGATGGTGAACAGCTGAGTTCGTGTTTGCAGCACTTAACTGGTCTTGCCTCATTAGACATAGTTTACTGCCAGAATATCACATCTTTTCTCTTGCCAGCGGCTCAAGGCATTTTGAAACACTCCAGCATCTGTGCTTTCAGGATTGCCAGATGCTTTCCTCCTTGGCTAACCTGGATAGTTTTGTTTTCCTAAAAAGTTTGATCATTGAGAGGTGCATAAGAGTAAAGACAGATTCTTTACCAGCTAAGCTGGAGGGAATGAGATCTCTTAGCAAACTTAGCATCTTGCACTGCCCAGGGTTTCAAACACTACCGAGCAACATTCCATTGTCCCTGGAATTTCTTCATTTGACTGGGTGCCATCCAGTGTTGATTCAAGGGCTCCTTGAGAAGCAAGGTCCAGAGTGGGAGAAGATTGCCCCTTTCTCTCAAATCAAAGTAATACTAAACTGACGCCTTGCATGGTATGTTCTTACCCAATAATATTGGAATGGTTTTTGTTTTTATTGTGCGTTATGGTTTCAGTATCTAAGTACAACTGGGAATATGAGTTCAAGTTATTTTAGCTCTAGGGCATGTGTGACAACTGTAGAGTAGCTCCTCATACACCTCTACTGTACAAACACTGTTCACAGGCCCGTTTTTCTCTCTCCTATCAAAATGAATGTGGAGCTAGGAGAAGCCATGATTTGTGGCTCCTCTGGCTCCAGCTCTGGTACTGTAGCACGGAGCCGGAGTCCAGAGGAGCTCAGCCAAACAGGGCCTAAATGATCAGAATAACTAGGTCAATTGGCTTTATACAATCACATTGCATGGTCTAGTACAATACAGAGTCCTAATCTTTCTTAACTCAAACCTAGTATTTATTATATTTGAGTTAGGTTTTTAATGTACTAACTTGATTTTGTGATTTAATTGTGATTAGAGTCCACCAGTTTAAGGGATAGGACGTTTCTCTTTCTTTGAGTATTTGCAGCGATTGTTTTCTTTTCCTAAAAAGGGTTATACCATCTGTCATCACTTATTAGTATGTAATGGACAAGACATGGTATCGGTACATCAGCTTCACACTCGACCAGTTTTAGAACACCCCATAGAGTAGGCAGATCTAAGAATACTGTCTCATGAAGATGAAATGACTTCAACTGATACTTTAAAAAAAATGACTTCAACTGATGAACTCGGGTAACTACACTATACCCTTTTCTTCTGGGCATCCGCATCCCACATGAGCACTGAATAATGTTCCATAATGTGTTGGTGCCCACTAATATCTTTTTTACACTGCAATCTAGAATACCACTTAGCTAAAAGCTAGGTAGCGCCATGACCATGAAGGGTGCAGTCCCAGCTTGCCAGTTCCTTAGTGTCTTTGGTATCGGATATCTCCATTGTTGACTTGGAGATCATGGCTCATTCATAAATAAAGCAGTTGCTTCCGTAGGAGCCGCTCTTGGTTTTATCCTTTGTTTTTTCAAAAATTAATTCCCTGTAGTTGCATTGAAAAATAGTAGCAGTCTAGCAGAATAGTTGGACTGTGATTTTAAGTGGCTGCACTGAGGAATTTCGTTTTGCCAAGGTTCTCTCGCTTCTGGTAGTGGTCTTGCAATGTTACCACAGTGCCTCAAACCTCAAGTCATTGGTTTTATGCCCCATCATTAACTAGTGTTGTTAACATCTAGTTTTTTGAACCTTGATATTTCTCGTAATTGGGCTTCATTGTACCTCTTTTAGGTGCTTGCCTTGCTGAATGGAAGTGAGTTGGCGGCACAGGGATCTCGATTTGATCTGGATTTTGGACACGAAGCTGGTGCTTAGGATCCTCTATACATTTGCAATAGGATGTCAGCAAACATAATTTATGCTTTAAATCCAAGGTCCGAGACTTCTCTACAAAGCTTCTTGAGGAAGCAATCATCAGCCTGTTCGTTTCGCTGGTTTATTGTGGCTGAAAGTACTGTTCGCTGGTTTGTTGTGAGAGAAAAACACTGCTGGATGACTGCTGATTCCGCTGAATAGCTCAAACGATCAAGGTGCATGATGATAACTGTTGTTACAGTTGCTACCCTTGTTTTAGGAATGACCAGCTGCTAGTTGCCCTTTATATATACGTTCACCACACCTTGCTTCAATGCATTATCTGCCGGTTCAAAGAGAATGTGATATGCTATGATATCCACTGGAGCATTCAAGTGCTGGGACGAGTGAAACTAAAACGTCTATGCGTTCATCAACAAATTCACTTCTTAGTGTTTCAGTTAGTCCAGAACATGCAGGAGTTTTGGAATGTATACTCCAGGAAGTCTTTGAATAGTGAGCAGATCACAGTCCTCGTGTGACATGAGAATGATTACTCGATCACTACTATATATCTTGCTGAATTAACAATGGATTTATGTCCTTCCTGCATGTTGTAGTTTCTCAACCTGAACCCTATATCTCTACAACTAAAAAGAAGCGAATGTTATCGTCACCGCAAAATAATCGGTCCGCCTCCTGACCTCGTCGCTCCAAAAAGAAAATCGGAATGCCCACGCGGCCTCCGAATACAAAAAAAAATGGACCGCTCCTCTGACACCTCCGACGCGGCCATCCCATGCCTCGCCACGATCCCACGTCGCCGCCAACGCTCGCCTTTGCCCCATCCAGCACGGCGCACCCACTCCCAGGCCGCCGCTGCCAGCCCCTGCACGACGGGCGCTACCACCACGACGAAGGAGGCCCCGACGGGCGCTACCACCGCGACGAACGAGGCACTGGCAGGTCAAGATGGCAACGGGAAATTCCCCGTCGGGGGATGGCTCCCCGTCCCCGCTGGGACAAATTATCCCCGTCCCCGTCTCCGTCAACATCATCGGGGCGACATTTCGTCCCATCCCCGTCCCCGGGCGGGGATTTCATTCCCATGGGGAACCCGTCCCCGAAAAAGTCATTCGGTTACACAGAGTAAAAGCAAATCTAAATCTCATCTCAAAACATAGTGCTCGCATCAAACAATACAATTTCTCACATGCAGATTGCCAAGAAGCAAAGCTAATTCCCATCTTAGAAAATCCAAAAGGACTACAAATCTTAAGTAACCAATAGTGCAGGACCCCAAAACTACAGATCTTCAGTGCTTTGCTTCTTGTCTCTATCTTTGGCCACTCACGGAGTCACCGACGAGGGTTGATGCGACGGGAGATGCACTGCATGGGGGTATCATGCGAAGCCTCGTCACCACGTCGAGAGGCAACTCTCGATCTAGAGCCTGCGCTAGCACGTGACTTGATTGAGGGCTCAAACTTGCGAGTGGGAAGGGATGTTGGTGCGGCGCTACGCGCACGGCGCACAGCACTTGCGACCTGCGAGCTGAATGGAGTGGCAGCAGCAGGTGCGGCGGCAGTGCGAGACTCGCTACACAGGCGGCGGCGGCGGGACTCCGGGAGAGAATGGGGAGGGAGTGGAGATAGATTCAGCAGTTAGGTTTAGGTATATATTTATACATGGCTTTTACATGGGCTTTGATGGACCGGATGAGTGACGCTGTGGGCTGTGCTGTGATCGGCTATAGAAAACGGGGATACGGGTTAACGGGGACGGGGAATAGCATACCATACCCGTCCCCGCCAGACCCGATGGGGAATGGTTTTGCCCCGTTTAATCCTCCGTGGGGATCAATTTTGACCCATCCCCGTCCCCTAAGACTACCCGCACTCATGCACCTCTATATTCATCCTCTATACGTCCTAGTCAGCAAGATTCTCTCCTCTATACTCAATTCTCCCGCAGCCATCCATCCTCTATATCATCCTCTATCCACTCTATCCACTGTGAGATCCACTTGTCACTTTATCTAAATATATCCATGTGTGATCTAGTTTTGAAGGATTTATTGAGACGAATTTAATGGTGCAATCGAAATTTAATTTGGATTTTTGGTTTTTGAGTTATAGCATTTTTTCCCTTTGTTTAGCTAGTGGGGCTCGCCACTATAGAGTATAGAGTAAGCACTGTACTACTCTAAATATAGAGTGAGAGAAAGGATAGAGTATCGTTTTAGAGTACCCAGTGCAGTAGTTTTTACTCTATATCCATACTCTAAAGCTTTAGAGTATCGTTTTAGAGTACCCACTGCGGGTAGTCTAATACGGGAATTCCACACGGGGAACTGGGGATCGGGTCCCGTCGCCATCTTTACTGGCAGGCGTTGCCTCCGCACCGGGTGAGGCTTTGGGCCCCGGCATGGCGGTGCCTAGGAGGCGCGGCCGTCGGCCGAGGAGGCGCAGCCGCGGGGAAAGGAAGAGGGGCGACCGCAGGAAAGGAGGCACAACAGCCGGGCAAGGAAGGGAAGCAACCGCCGGCGAGGAGGTGGGCCACCAGGCGAGGAGGCACGACCGTGGGCGAGGAGGTGCGGCCACGAGTGAAGGAGCAAGGAGATCCCAGTGTTGGTGGTGAACAGGGGCACATCCTCCCTCACAGTTCAGATCCATGGATTGAACTGTCTCCTCGTTAAAAATCTATAGCGCTGAAAGCTTTGATCTTTTTTTTTCTTTTGTTCCTGACGTAGAAGTGTATCTCTTGGTTGGATTTGTTGCTGCTTTCTGATGAAACATGGCTTAATTGGCTTGCCTTCTGGTAGCTGCAATCAAACCCAGCATTGAATTGGCTAACCTCTATGTTGGTATTGATTGTTGATGTCAAGTTAGTTGATTTGAGATGCGGATCAACATATTCATCATGTTGCTCTACAGCTACATTGTGATTGGGAATTCATGGGTGTTTGTGGATCAACATTGTGCTCTGCAACGGGAAGGTAACTGATAGATGAATGTGTCTCTCTCCTGTCGCCGTCTAGGTGTTTTGTGGCTTTGCTTCAGTGGACATTTGTTTGAGTAATTTTCCCTTTGTTGTACCTTGTTGCCTGTAGTGGCAGATCACTGGAGGCATGATCCTGTTGGGCCTATCCTTGCACTCGGTCATTGTCGGGTTCATGCTGCTGCTACTGCTGCAGATCAGCTTCATCCTTGGGCTATAGACCAGGCGGTACAGCCCTCGAATCCCCGTTGCCGCATTGTGTCGATCAGGGGCGAAACCAACTCAAAACTAACCCTGGTGCACCCTCTATCAAATATAAAGGAATATGTACAATTTTAAAGGAAATACATGGAAATTTTGAGGTACACCTTAGTAATTTTTCGTTTTACCGTGGCGCACGTGCACCAGGGAAAGCCAATGTGGCTTCGCCCCTGGCGTCGATGCTGTGAGCACCAGCAGGAGGAGCAACCAGCAGATGTTGCAGGTCGGATTAAGTTGCTAAAAACTACATAGTGTTGTGAAATAAAAGGAGTACCTTTTTAGCCCTGGTTGTTGTTAAAAAGTCTAGAGGTTTGTTCTCACTCATACAACATATATGCGGTTAACAAGTTTAATACGCATGGAATTAGATGCATTTGTTACACTATGTGATGGCTAATGACCAAAACAAAAATTCACTGATGCAGTGTGTAGGAGCAGCACAAAGCAAGCATGTGAGGAGAGGTCTTAATCATGCTCAGGCGCTGACAATTCCCCTTAATTTCTTATCAAAGCATGTCAAGCCTGCGTATCCTGGTTTCGAGCGAGGTCCAACTAGCTTGGATGGGGTGGTTGGGTGTGCATCTGTCCTCTTGGTGATGCAAAGTGGGGCAGCTTCCAGCAGAGCGCCAACTGGTGATGTCTAGGAGGTCTCCCCAAAGGCAGATGGTGTCGCCTTTGATGTTCTTGTGATCAATCCTCACCAGTCAGTTACCATATCCAGGGAGGTGCAACTCATCCCTAAGGGCCTGAGGTAAATATCTTTATCTGCAATTAGTCGCATTGAACCATTCATAGTCTTTTCTGAGTATAAACTAAGCTAACAAGCCTATTTATTTATGCTTGCAGAGAGTTCCTGCTAGCTGTGTTTGGCTGGCAAGGAAGTTGGAGGATACTCCCAGGAAATCAAAGCATAGTATATTTGTCTTCCACAGAATGGAACGGGAGAGAAAACTTATTAATTGAATTCTTAGATGTCTTTTCAAAGGTATATTTTGTTCAACTCAACATAGTTTCAGTTTCTTTTCTTGGGAAATGTCGGCACACTTTTGGCTTGATATTTACATCAGAAAGAATTTAGAATCATTACTGCTCGTGGTAAACCTGTTCTACTAGGAATTCTTGACTTATTTTTTTAGTTTTTTTAAGAATGTAGCAGCTGCATTACATTATTTTTTCAGCGAGTTCTTTTGTATTATCTTTGTAAGGACATGATTTGCTAGACAGAGCGATGTAATCTAGAAAATGTAGTATGTTGGATTATTTGTTAGTTTTCTAACATATATGTACTGACCTTGAGCGTCCAAATTGCATAGGGGATTCACAGTAAACTCAAAACATTTTTGTTGGTCCATTTGGTAGTCAATTCATATTTCCCAAGTTAATATTCATCACTTAATCTTGATTACAGCAATGCACGAGGTAGCAACTGGATGCTATAATCCAGACTGGTGATATGAATATGTGGGCCATTTGTAATACAAAATATAACAAGTGAACTTTAGTGTGAATATTATATTATTTTTTGCACCCTCTTGTAGTTAGTCATTGTTATAAAAGAATATGATTAGCAGTAGATACTAAAAAGGAATTGTTGGATATGATGTTAACAAACTTTCAACTATATTTCAAAACCATTGACAGCCTTGATAAGAGCAGGTATACACCTGGAGCAGCGCAAATTTGAGCTGTGGCTCCAACTGACTACTGCTGATGTTTTGCCCTAATCTCTACCCTGTTGTGTTGCTGCACTTGTAGGCAGTGGGATCAAATAAATCAAAGCTTTTGCTTAACTTGTATATGCAGGTCATCCACTCTGTTTTCAAATCATTAAGTTTCTGCTATTCCGTGTAAAATATACAACCTTTCTAATGTGAATTACTTACCAATAAGGTTTGTCATAGGCGGATTCCTGACTTGTACAGTATCATACAACTATTTTGATCACACAAAATATTTTGGTTACCCATGCCTGTAATCAAAATCATGATGCACAGAAGACATTTCTTTTATACGTTATTAGCTAGAAAATACATAAGATTTTATAGATTTTGAAACTCGTAGCAACGCACGGGCACTCACCATAAATGTTTGAAATTAGTTGTTGTCGTTGTTAGGCACTGAGATATTTTTACTCTCGTCACTGAAAGAAGTGTTGGATCAGTACAGAATGAATTCATGAGCTATCAGTTAACCTAAAACTTGGAATTTGAGAAGATGAAATAGGTATTAATCCGGACTAAGGCTTGATTAAGAGGCACGGAACCTGATTACCTGAAACTCATGTCACAGAATGAAGAGCCGTACAAGACATCTGGCTGAGAGCACGAGACAGGCATGTGTGATTCATCGGACTAGATAGAAGGTATTGTCAGTTGTCACACAAAAGTGGTTAGGTGGATGTAATGAGATGCCAAGATCAGCTTTTGTTGACAGCAGCGCCCCGTAGGTAGTGGTAGCAAGAGTCTGTCCTTACCCCTGCACTAGAGCATAATAGAGTCTACTGCCTAGAGTATCCAAACACCCCAGCTTTAGCTGGCTAAAATTTAGTTTTGAAATTTCGGTAATGCTAGAAAGTAGGAACCAAACGTTCATCCACGTGGGACACCCATTCGTTCCTATCCGCTTCCTCACATCACCGCGACCGCGCTCTGCCGCACCTTCCTCTCTACTGTGCCTCCCGCTGGTCTTCCTCTCCACCGCCGCCATACCAGTATCACCGCGGCGTGCTTCCTCACGACTGCACAGCCGCTGTCGCCTTACCGCTCAAGGCCGCACCCACCCGACTGTTGGTGTCGCCTCCACCGCGGGCACCGCTCGCCAAGGGCATTACACGCGCCCTACCGCCGGGGTAGCGCAGCTGCCCACCCGCTGCCATCCGCGTTCTTCACCACGACTGCACAGGCGGATCCCGCTATGCAGCGCTTTGCCCGCTTGCTTGCCAGGTTTGTTTAAAGTGCATGTTGCAAGCGTATGTTTTAAGTGTTTTAGAGGTATATTACAAGCGTTTCAGATGGATGCTGCAAAAGTAGATCAGGATATTGCATATATTGCAATAGTTGTATATGTATGTTTCAAATATTTCATCTAGTCCAGACATATATTGTAAACGTTTTATCTGGATGTTGCATATACATACATGTTGTAAGCATATGTTTCAAGTGTTTCCACGTGTTTCATATATATGTTTGCAAGTGTTTCATCTTAAAACTGCATATGTTTGCAATGATTTTCTTAAGTGTTTCATACGCTTGATTTAAATGTTTTATTTATCTTTGTTTAATGTTTCAACTGTTGCATCTGGATGTTTTTAAAAATAGACCCGGTGTTGCACGTGAATGCGTGCGGGAAGCGGCTGGCGGCGCGCATGACGTCTGAGGCAGCGCGGGCCCGTGTTTGCTCGTGAGTCAGGATGGCAACGGGTACGTACCCGACGGGTAGTGCCCACCCATACCTGTAAAATTTTACCCATCGGGTTACCCATACCCGCATGCGGGTAAAAAAATAGTTCCATACCCGTACCCGATAGCATACCTGAAAATTACCTAAAAATATCAAATAGTCACGTACAAAAATAAATCATTCTAAGCTTCCAACAAGTTACAAACATGCTAACAAACATTATTAGCATCATTACAACAAAGACAATCTACTAGAAATATAGTGGATGTCTCAATGAGCTAAATTCATGACTTATATGCGCTAAAATAACTAAGGTTGGCTAGTTATTTTTGCGGGTATGTCTTACCCGCGGGTATGCGAGTATGTGTAGTATACACCCGCACCCGTACCCGTCATACCCGATGGGTATAGGATTTTGCCCAATAACGTACCCACGGGTAGAAAATTCATCTCATACCCGTCTCTTTATCGGGTAATACCCGTCGGGTACTCGGGTTTCGGGTACCCGTTGCCATCTCTACTCGTGAGCTCAACGCGCGCTCGCTCCTTGTTTGTACGGGCAGCGTCTGGCGCGCCCGGATTAAATATCCTCGAAAGTTTAGGTCGTTATAAACTTTAGGCTGTGTTCACTTCACATGCCAATCCAAAATATTTCCTCTTTCATCCATCACATCAAATCTTTAGACGTATGCATGGAGTATTAAATATAGGTAAAAAAGATAACTAATTGCATAGTTTGTCTGTAAATGTCGAGACGAATCTTTTGAGCCTAGTTAGTCCATGGTTGGATAAATTTTACCAAATAACAACGAAAGATGCTACAGTAACTTTTCACCCACTTTTTGCGAAGTGAACACACCCTAATTGGTCGCCCTAATTGGTCGCGCTCGCTAGAGTGGGAAGCGGAGACCTTTGGTTTATCCTCCCCGTTCGAGGAAAGAACAAAAAAGTTCGGAGTTTCCGATGCCACGGCCTAGCGATTTCCCTTCGCCGCGCGGCGATGGCTCCTCCGCTTCCCACTACCACTCCCAGTCGGCCAATCCCACGCAAGCCCTGCCCAACAAGACAGCGAATCGCGCGGCCACGCCCGCATTGAACCTGGCAGATTCCTATGGCGTATTCGGCGGCGGCGACGGCAGCCGCGGGGTGGATGGCGTCGCCGTTCCTTGATAGCATCAGAAGCCGACTCCGGTCCTCCGCCGACGACCTCCTCCGCTACCTCCCATCGGGGTCCGCGTCCGCCGACCTCGAGCGCCTGAAGCACTATCTCCTCCGCCTCAACGCGTTCGCCTCCGCCGTGGAGCACGCCCGGAGCCGCCCCTACCACCCTAACCTCTTCGCCTTGCTCAACCACCTCCAGGATGCCGTGCACGACGCCGACGACATCCTCGACGAGATCGACTACAGGCGCCTTGCTGATGCCCTCACCGGACCCCGCCCTAGTGTCCGCAGCATCCTCGTCACCCCCGTCGAGCTGATCTGCAGCCGTCTAGTACCAGCGCGCTCCGACCATCCCCTCAAACGGTTGTCCTCTGTCCTCGACAAGCTTGCCGACGCCTGCTCGGCCTACGACGGGATCGACTTCCTCGTTGGGATGGACGCGGCCGATTCGCCGCAGCGTGGGAGCCGGCTCACCAGGAACTACTCTAGCTCCATCATCCCGCCCGATGAGGCATTCTTCGGACGCCAGCGCGAGCTCCACGTTCTGCTCGAAAGGCTAGTTGGTTGCAATGGTTCTGCTGAACTCGGGAACCAGAGTGTCCCGGTTCTTGCCATTGTTGGAGACGGTGGGATCGGCAAGACAAAGATGGCTCAGGTGGCGTTTAATCATGTGAAAATTCAGCAGCACTTTGATCCCCTCATGTGGGTGTGCGCCTCCAGCCATGAGGATGATGTGACGCTTACTAGGGTGATACTGCAGGCTGCTACAGGTTGGAAGGTGAATTATGACGGGATAGTGGATTTCGAGGGGTTGCATAAATCTCTTCGTTCTGCTGTTGCAGGGAAGAGGTTCTTGCTTGTCCTAGATGATCTTTGGGATAATAACAAGGAGATGAGCATGTGCGAGAACAAGGAGAGGTGGAGAAAGCTACTAGGTCCTCTGCAGAACGGGATGCAAGAAAGCAGGATCATTGTCACAACACGCATGGAGATGGTTGCCAAGATGCTAGATGTGAGGATCCCAATGATGTTGGGTGGGTTGGGAACCGAAGAGCACTGGTTGCTTCTTAAGAAGTATGCACTAGGTAGTGAGAATAGTTGTGATTACCCACATTTGCAGGAGTTTGGGAGGAAAATTTCTTTGAATCTTGAGGGATCCCCTCTTGCTGCCAGAGTTGTCGGCGGGATGCTCAGTAATACTCGAAGTGCAAGGGATTGGAACTATATCTTGGAGACAGATATTCATGGTGGCATTGTCTCGACACTATTGTCGAGTTATTATCACCTCCCTCAGCACTTGCAACATTGCTTTGCGTATTGCAGCATATTTCCAAAGAATTGGGAGTTTGAGCGCAAGAAATTGATCAGAATGTGGATATCACAGGGTTTTGTTCAGACGGAAAGTGGAAGCTTGGAGGATGCAGGCATCGAATACTTCAAACAACTGTTGGCCAGATCATTCTTTCGTACTCTTAGGCAGGGAAACAGAACACACTATGTCATGCATGACCTGATTCACGACTTGGCACAAATGGTTTCCCGCTGTGATTGTGCAAGGGTGGAAGGCAACAAGTCTAAAAGCATACCTTCGACTGTTAGACACATATCTGTTTCAAGCATCTCTCTACCAGAGCTTAAGGAACAATGTGACTTGAGAAGATTACGAACATTAGTTGTATTCAAAGATTCATCAATCACTTCAAGTACTATTCCAGATGATTTTATTGCTGAGATAAAGAATGTACGCACATTAGATCTCACTGGATTTCTTGTATCAGAACTACCTGAAGCAATTTGTAACCTAATTCATCTGCGTTACATGGCACTTCCTGATTCTATCAAGAAACTACCTGAATCTGTCAGCATGCTACTGCATCTTCAGACTCTTGATATTCCAAAGAAGTGTCAGCTTGATAGATTCCCGGAGGGTATGCACCAGTTGTTCAACTTGCGGCACCTTAGCGTGGATTTGGCATACATTTCAATGATAAGGGGTATCGGTAGTCTAATTAACCTTCAAGGGTCTATTGAATTCCATGTTAAGAAAGAAGATGGACATACCTTGCTGGAGTTGAAGGATATGAAAGACCTTCATGGTCTACTTCACATCAAGAATCTGGAAAACGTTCAATGCAAGGAGGAAGCTTGCAATGCTCAGTTGTCCAATAAGAGATATCTTAAAGTTTTGAAACTTGAATGGAGCTGTGCAAGTTCAGATTTTGGTCCCACCATGGATGCTGAAGTATTAGAATGCTTACAACCTAATCCATACCTGGAAGAGCTTCATATCAAAAGGTACAAGGGGGAATCATCACCAAGCTGGTTGGAGGTGAAAATTCTGTCCCAGCTTAAGTCCTTGTATCTGACAAACTGCAGGACGTGGAAGCTACTTCCTTCACTTGGACAGCTTCCATTTCTGAAGGTGTTGCACCTTAAGGAAATGTGGTCTGTTACTGAAATTGGCCCTAAATTTTATGGTGGCGTCCCTGTGATATTTCCATCACTGAAGGATCTTGAATTTGATTACATGCCAAACTTAGATTGTTGGGCTGGAGCAATTGGTGACTCATTTTTTCCTTGCCTGGAAAAGGTGAAGATTTTAAACTGTCCGAAATTGATTGAAGTGCCCTTGCTTCCTCCTACAACAAAACGTGTGACAGTAGAAAGAACTCAAAAGATTTCTAATCTCGAATTGACCCCTTATTTTTCGTCAAAATCACACAAATTCAAAATGGAAATTTCTTCTGAACACACATTGAGCAAATGGTTCTTACATCAGAAACACCTTGAAGCTACTGAGATTCTAAACATTAGAGGTTGTTGGGGTTTGCTACTTGCTGAAGGATTAAAGTTATTATCACTTAGAAAACTGCACTTATCCCAGTGCAACATGGATGGTGAGCAGCTGAGTTTGTGTTTGCAGCACTTAACTGGTCTTGCTTCATTAGACATAGTTGACTGCCAGAATATCAATTCTTTTCTCTTGCCAGCTGATTCAGGGCATTTTACAACGCTCGAACATTTGTGCTTTCAGGACTGCCAAATGCTTTCTTCCTTGGCTAACCTGGAAAGCTTTGTTTTCCTAAAAAGTTTGATCATAGAGAGGTGCACTAGAGTAGAGTCCTTACCAGCTAAGGTGGAGGGAATGAGATCTCTTAACAAACTTAGCGTATTGCAGTGCCCAGAGTTTCAAACACTACCGAACAAGATTCCACTGTCCCTGGATTTTCTTCATTTGACTGGGTGCCATCCAGTGTTGATCCAAGGGCTCCTTGACAAGCAAGTGTTAGAACCTTAGGACCTTTTCTAGATGTAGATCAGTGGGTTGAAGTTTCTCCATTTGATAGAGAACACAAAGATCCGACCATGAACAAGAGAAAAGAGGGAGAGAATGAGAGATGGGAGGTAATACCGACCGTTCGTAGGCAGTGGCGAAGTGGTGCTTCCCTTCGCGAGGCCGGTGAAGTCCGGCGGGGTCCATGGAGTCGCAGCAGCACAGTGGAACGCGATCCAGTAGCGATGATGAAGACCGGTGGCGCTTCCCGCCGCTTCAGCGCCTCCCCTTAGATCGGTGTAGGGACTAGGTGGGGTGTAGTGGCGGCAGTGAACCTCGTAACCCTAACCATTAGCCCCCACCTCCTATTTATGGCACTGCGCGACGGGGGCCCACCAGCCACGTCATTGGGCTAGGCGTCCCCGATCAGGACGCGAGATTAGGGCCCAGACATGGCCGTTGGGCCAAGTCCGGTCTCGCAAAGAGAAGCACCACTTCGTCACTGCCTACGAACGGTCGGTATTAGCTCCCATCTCATTCTCTCCCTCTTCTCTCTTGTTCATGGTCGGATCTATGTGTTCTCTATCAAATGGAGAAACTTCAACCCACTGATCTACATCTAGAAAAGGTCCTAAGGTTCTAACATTGGTACCGGAGCCAGGTCGCCTACCTAGGATGTAGATCTAGATGTGGGTGCAGAAATTGAACAGAAATTTAGAAGAGCTGAACGAATCGAGGTGATTCGGAAGAAATTCCCCAAACGTACCCTAACCCTAACCCACTGAGGAAAGGGTAAAGAAGAACAGGGCAGGGGAGGTGCTTACCTGGGCCTTCTCCTCGCCGTAGTAACCGCCGGCAGGCGGGAAGGCCACCGCGCCACCGTCGGGAGGAGAGTCGAACAGTAGCGCGTCGCCTCGCGCGGACTCCATCCGAAGGGCGCCGGTCGGGAGGCCATTCGACGGTGCCGCGCGCAGCTGCACGCGTGCTCCGGCGAAGGGCCCCACGGCGGCGCCATCCCCTTTCCCCGCGAGCTCTTCTCCGGCGTCGGTCAGTCCGCCCTCCCTTGCGGCGGCTGACAGCTGGTGTCACGAGAAAAGCGGAGCGAGGAATGGAATAGGGAAAGAAAAGAAAATGGAAGAATCAGCTCGGGGGCGCTCCTCCACACCGGAGCCGGGCGGCCACCATTTACGCCGCCGCTGCAGCCGCCGAGTGTGGCGAGAGAGAAAAGAAGGGGAAAGAAGAAATGTGGCTTAGGGTTTTCGGTGGAGGCAGCAGACGGTGTTTGTTCACCCGAAGATGATGCTCGGCCGTCCGATCCTGATCTGCGGCTGAGAAACCTCCCGGCCTTATATGGGCTTGCGGAGAAGAAATGGGCCGCGACGGCGGTTTCCCGGCCCAGGCCCAGGTTGCGGCCTGGGCACGGGGGAGAGGCCGTGTGCGGCTGGGCCTGCACAGCTAATGGGCCACGACGTTTTGCTGTTTTATGGCTGGGCCGCGCTGCGCGCTGTATTAGGCCGCACTCGAACAAACGCGGGCCAGCGCGCGCGAGCTAATGGGCCCCAACGCGGTTGTGGGCTTTTAGGGAAGAATGAATAGTAAAGTTTATGAATTTTTTGTTTTATTATTTCGGAAGCAAATTGTAATGAATTTTGACAAGTTTGTAGGTTACATCTCTACTCAAATTTGAACCAACGCGATAATTTGTCTAGAGAGTACATGAGTATGAAAAATGCTTCTGAATAAGAATTATTTTAAGAATTTTGATTAATGTTTCCGCTGCAAAGAAAAGAACATTGTATTCTCATTAAATCCGAACCAACGGGAGGATTTAATTTGAAGAGCAGTTATAGTTGTTCAGAAAATGATGAAAGGTTTATCCTCTAATTAAAATTGGAACCAACGAGAAAATTTTAATTAGAGGGATATTCACATTATGATTTAAGTGAAATTATGATATTGTTATTTTCTAACCAACGTTGATGATAACAATATTATAAGCTTATTTATGAGTTTGAGGTTGAAATTTAAATCGCTGATAAATTATGCATCAAAGTGACCAATTTTTCAGAGAATAGATAAAGATCAAGAAATGCTCATGAAATAGAAAGATGTTTCCGTTGCAATGATGATGATGATCTTCTAATTAAATTCGAACCAACGGGAGAATTTAATTTTGAAGAGGGTTAATGATAATTGAGTTGTTCCATATGTTAATTCCATTTATGCCCAACGGTGATGTAGAATTAATGTACAAGAATATTGTATCCATGATGTTGCTAATTTTAGCAAAAGTTATTGATAGAAAATTTTATAAGTTTCATCTATGAGTTTTATACATTTATTCTATTTCTGCCCAACGGTGATATAGAATTAATGTAAAAGAAAGTTGTTTTGTTCTATATCTGCCCAACGGTGATATAGAATAGAACATAAAGAAATTAGAGTTTAATGTTGATGACTATTGTTGAAAATTTTTTAGACAAAGATCTTCATGCTTTCGTTCTTGAAGGCAGAAAAGAAAGAGAAAAGAAAAGCACTGGATACTTGTAACTCAGATGATGAAAAGTCTAAGCACAAATTGTGTATACGAAAGTAGGTCATTGCATAAGAGACTGTGTCCTCTTTAAGAGTGGCTTGAAAAGAAATGTTTTCTCAAAGATTTTAGGGATATTGATCCAAGAAAAGAAATAGAACAATAAGAGTTTAGTTTGAGAAATGTCTTTTATGTATTCTCTATGAAAGATAAAATAATTTAATTTTCAATTTTTTTATTATCATGATATGAATTATAATGAGTGGCATCATGTTTAATTTGACCAACGTCGGATTAAGCATGTGTGTTAAAGAATATTAAATTTATTCCTGAATTTGATGATTGAATATGAGCCAATCCTGATATTTATGTCCCTTCGAGGGAATTGTCTTGTATGACGGCATAAAATTTAAGAAAATACCCGCACTGTGGGGTAAGATTGGCATAGTACTTGTCCTGCATGACAGGAGAAAGTGAAATGATGATGTGTATCCCACACAAGGAGAGAAGTTTAGGGTAGCTCTTGTGCTATCCTAGTATGAGTTTAAGAACAAAAGAAAGTTGCAAATGAACCTTGTGATAAGAATGATATGCAAGCGTGACTTGCAGAAGTACTGATGAAAAGGACTCTGTTGAGTTCTTGAAGTGAAATGAGGAGAAAGAATACATACTCCCATGTGAATGAAGTAAGTAATCAAAGTATCCTCATTCACAAGAATTTTGAATGTTTCGAAATTATGATAGAAAAGTTTGTGCTACATTTCGAGGGGGAGGATTGTGACATGAATTGAGAAAGATAGAAAGACAATTGAAAGAAATTTAGAAAGATAATTGAAAGATATTCCCCATTGTATGCTTTGCGTTTAGAGAAAAAAAGTGATCTATAAAAGATGAAGGTGATCGTTGAGGGAGTACAATGGTCATAATAAAGATACCCCTAGGTACAGAAATGGCTAAATTCCTGAACCTTTTACAGTTCAACAGGAAGATAACAATGAGACTAAGAAATACTAAGATGGTGCTCAAAGCACCAAATGAGATAGATTTTAACAGAATAAACCCAAAATAAGAAAGATTAAAGATACACTATACTTACATAAGAAAGAGTAATCTGGGGGAGCATGGTATAAAAAGATCTACGACTTGAAGAGAAGTGGGACCAGTGCCTATTCTAATGACTCAAGATCGACAAATGCTCAACACCATGTTGATGTTGTATGACTCATACAACACATGCTGTTAGCTCTTCAAGAAGATGAATAAGAAAACAAGGATCTAGTTTTACAGGACCCTATAGAATCGATTGGCAATGAAAGAGCAACAACAATCTCATGTGAAAGAAGTGCCATTAGCTAAAGACCTGAAGGTCTCAAAGAATAAGATAATCAGATATTTCTGATGACTATAAATTATATATTAATGAAGAAATTCAAATGGAGGGTGATCCCACCTCATTTGAAGAAACCATGAGAGGCGTTAACACGTCTAAATGGCAAGAAGCTAAGGAAATTGAAATGAAATCGATGAATACCAACGAAGTTTGAGAAACAGAAGCAATTCCTAATGTAGCCAAAACAGTAGGTTGTAAAGGGTCTACAAGATGAAATGTGACTCCAAAGGGAACATAATATATAAAGCACGATTTGAATCGAAAGATTTTACACAAAGAGAATGAATAGATTACAATGAGTGCTAGTGGCACATCATGATCTGAGATGAAAATAAGGACATCATTTTCCAATGGGATTTGTATGAAAATAATTACATGGCAACCTAAAAGTTTTGTCATGGAAAGAAAGAACGAACGAATGGGATGCCACCTGTAAAAATCTTTTATGAACTAGAACAAGTCTCTAAACAGTGGCATTTCAAGTTGAAAGGTTAACTAGAAATTTTGGATTAAAGAGAATGAGAGGACAATTGCATCTGTACAAAGTTATAGAATGGGAAATTCATTTCCTAATCCTGTATATGTGGATGACACCTTACTTGCTAGTAGTGATGTCAATCTACTATATGTGAAGAAGTTCTTGTCCTCAAGACTCAATAAGAATATTCTCGGTGAAATGATTCTCGTTATAAGAATTGAAATTCACCGAGACAAATGAAAGGAGTATTAGGATTATCACAAAGGCATGCTTAGAAAAGATTGTAAAGAAACAAAGTATGCATGCAAGTGAACCTACGTCTGTTCATATAGTCAAGAGTAATAATTTTAAGAATTTTAGTGTTATAAGAACCGACATGAGATAGATCAAATGAATATGGATCCATATGCTTCAGCTGTTGGAAGCTTAATGAGTGCACAACTATGATATTACGGTTTAATGAGTGCACAAGTATGATATTACCCTAACATAGTTCATTTTATCCAGGATGTTTTGGCAGAAAGTCCAGTCCAGATATAGATCACTGGAATGGAGTTGAGAATATCTTGCAATTGTGCAAAGATTTAATAAGCCTCATGATGACTAAGAAAGAACAAGTACTCTCAAATGGTTGTGGGTACAAGAATGTTGAATTTCGGCGAGATGTTTAGTGAAACCCACATAGTAGCTAACACTCGCAGTTGGAGTTTTATTGTGGAAAAGCTCCAAAGAAACAGTTGTGGTGTCATCAATGATGCATACCTATAGTACAACTTATTATGAGGCTTATAGGACAGGCGAAATGGTTAACTTATACCCGGAATTGGTAATGGTATACAACGGCAATTACCATTTAAAGTGATTGACTCCTGTGACAACGGATCAATTGTGCTGCCAAACACATTGACATGAAGTTAGACGTTGTGAAGGAGAAAGTCCGGAATCTTTTAAAAGCTTTCGAATGTATAAGTAAAAGCAAGTACTTGCAGATCCGCTTATAAAGGTTTACCACCCAGTGTGTTCAGAGAACGCACAGTCGATATGGGTTTATGGTATAGCCTATGATTCCCGGACAATAAAGGGCCCAAAGAAAGTTTCATTTCAAAATGGAGAAGTATATTGTGGCTGTTAGTCTAGCAGTACTAATTGCTGTGACGATGGGACAATTCTATGCACTAATCTATAATGAAATAGGAAAGAAGCAAGAAAAATATGAATCGAAATTTTGAGTAAGAAATTAAAGAACGAAGAAAGTGATGAGAGATCAAGAGGGAGAATGTTGGTTTGATCTCCACCATACTTGGCCATCTCCATCTCTCTTTCCCTCTGATTCGTGCACCATGATATTGTTTATACCAAATACAAAGATCTACCCACTGATCTACTGCTAGAACGATCCACTGAATCTAACAGCAAGGTCCAGAGTGGGAGAAGATTGCCTCTTTCTCTCAAATCAAAGTAATACTGTGACGCCTTCTTTTGTTGCATGGTAGGTTCTTACCCTATAAACTATAATATTGGATCGCCTTTTTGTTTTTATTGTGCGTGATGGTTTCAATATCTTATTACAACTGTGAATATGAGTTCAAGTTATTTTAGCTCTAGGGCATGTTGTGACAACTGTAGAGTAGTTCTGGGCTTGTTGTCTGCATTAAATGATTAGAATAACTAGGGCCCAGTTTAGTTCCCTAAGAATTTTGCAAAATTTTTCACATTCCCCGTCACATCGAATCTTTGGACGCATGCATGAAGCATTAAATATAAATAAAAAATAAAACTAATTACACAGTTTAGACGAAATCCACGAGACGAATCTTTTAAGCCTAATTAGACTATGATTGGACACTAATTGCCAAATAACAACGAAAACGCTACAGTGTCCATTTTGCCAAATTTTTTGCATCTAAACAGGCCCTAGGTCAATTGGCTCATACAGTCATATGGTCTAGTGCAATAAAGGGTCTTAATCTTTCTCAGCTCAAACCTAGTATTTGTTATATTTGTGTTAGGTTTTTAATATATCTAACTTGATTTTGTGGTTTAATTGTTATTAAAGTCCACTGGTTTAAGGGATAGGATGTTTCTCTTTCTTTGTGTATTTCCAGCGATTGTTTTCTTTTCGTAAAAATGGCTATACCATCTATCATCACTTACTAGTATGTAACGGACAAGAGATTGTATATATCAGTACTTCCGCTTCATACTCGACCAATATTAGAAAACCCCATAGAGTATACAGATCTAAGAATATTTTTCATGAATCAACTGATGAACTCGAATAAGCACACTTTCCCCTTTTCTTCTGGGCATAATGTTCCATAAGGTCTACACCACATTTCCATCGTATGAGAAGAAAAACAAATTATGAAAGCGTATGATAACACACACATTGAGGGAAGCAAGCAACATGTCTGAGCGCCTCCCCGAAGGAGAGCCCCCACATCCCTCACCGCCGGCGTCCACCCCCCAGCCCCCTGATGCTGCCTCAGGCGACCCGCCCGCAGTATCTCTGTCTGACCGCCTCTATTGACGCGGCTGATGAGGAGGAACTCATGGATTGGGGAGAAGACGACAACACAGGTGACATTTTTATGTCGCCTCCCCAGCTACATCCGATGACGATTATGGAGAGAAGATCGCAGATCCGGTGGCCGGGCACACCTCGCCTCGCTCCGGAGTGCCCTTGGTCGCCGCCTCTACACCCACAGATCTGACGGTCCGCCCGACGCAGATCCAGCTGTCTGGTTGCTATCGTCTCCAACCCCTGCTCCGGGGTTGGACGGCCTGGCACGAGCCGGTACCGCAGCACCGACCAAGCTCAAATCGGTCCTTGTTTTCCCTGATGCACCCCCTCCGTCGCGGAAGACGTGTGGCAACAGGTGGATCCGTGGCAGCCTCCCTCTATGGGATCCTAAACGCCTAGGGCGCTCCGCTCCAAGGCATCGGCCATCCCATTCGGGGAGGACCACTGCCATTACTCCCCCTTTGACATGTGCTGGGAGATGGGTGAGCCATCCTGCGTTAATGAAGCGCAAGCTGCTCTACTTTCACCAAAATGGCAAAAGGCAAAGGGGAAACCCCGGTGGTGGCAGGAGAAAGACCACAGTCGAGACCGGATCTGCCTGGGAAGCCTGGACACTTCTCCTGGTCTTGCCCAGCTTGCCGCCCACGCACCATCTCCACCCAGCTCAGAGCTCAGTTGACCTTCCCTCCAGACAGCATTCAAGCCGCATCTTCCCCCACCCCCATCTCCCCTCACCACCACTCCGACAACTCCACCCCAAAGCCAGAGATGGAGTATGTCCCCAGGCATGCCCATCGACGCCCGACACGTGGCCACATCTCCCTCGTCGCCACAGACGCCTTGACCCGGTAGGCAAACCGACTGAGAGCTCACGCGGTGGTCATCACCTTGCCGCCAGTCGGATACTGTTCCAATGCCCTGGAGGTGTCCTATGCTCTGTCCGGGCACCTCCATGTGCCGCGACACAGCACCACAGTCACCAGGCACAACCCAGAGAGCTTCCTTGCGGAGTTCAAGCTTTCGCAGGAGAGGGATCGCGCACTGTGCAAGGGCTTCATCGAGATTGGTGGCGCCGCATTCCCCATCCGCCCCTGGCACTCAGCAGGGGGCGCATCGGAGCTCACCTGGTGGTTTCTTAAACCCTTAATAGCAGATCATTTGTTTGCGAGTAATTAGCTTGAAATTTCTGAAACCCCTACAGCGGTCTGTTGTGGGTGGTAGCGCCTCTCGCGCCTGTAAGGGGTTCCTCTAACCTCTGTTAAACTCTCCCTTCTTATTAATGATTAGCCGGGTAACCAGATCTTTTTTAAAAAATAATGTTCCATAATGCATTGGCGCCCACTAGTATCTTTTTGACATTTTTTTTGAGGAATCTGGAGGGGGCTCAGCCCCTACAGTATTTATTAAAAACAAGGAAAGAAACAAAGTACAATTACAAGAAGGTTCAAGAAACAAAAAATGAAAATAAGGCATTGCCATCTTGAATTCTGCATAGCTAAAACCTAGGTAGTGCCATGACCATGAAAGGTGCAGCCCCAGCTTGCCAGTTCCTTAGTGTCCTTGGTATCTGATATCTCCATTGTTGACTTGGAGATCATGGCTCATTGGTAAATAGAGCAGTTGCTTCTGTAGAAGTCACTCTTGGTTTCATCTTTTTATTTCAAAAAGTTAATTCCCATTAGTTCTATAGGAAAATGGTAGCAGTCTAGCAGAATAGTTTGACAGTGATTGTATGAGGTTGCATGAGGAAGTTCATTTAGCGAAAGTTCTTCTCTCCCTTCTGATAATGGTCTTGCGATGTTACCACAGCGTTTTTAAGCTCACGTCATGGTTTTATGCCACATCATTAACTAGTATTGTTAATATTTAGTTTTTGAACCTTGACATTTCTCATACTTGGGCTTCAATGTGCTTCTCTTAGGTGCCTGTCTTGCTGAATGGAAGTGAGTTGGTGGAACAGAGATCTGGATTTCGGACACGAAACTGGTGCTTAGGGTCCTCTATACATTTGAAATAGGATGTCAGCAAACAAGGTCTGAGACTTCTCTTCAAAGCTTCTTGAGAAAACAATCATGAAGATAACTGATTTTACAATTGCAACCCTGGTTCTAGGACATGGCCAGCTGCTTGCCTGCTAGTTGCTCTTTATATGTTTTTCTCGAACATGTAGGAGAGCTACATATCTTTTAAATTAAGAAGAAAAGGTTGCCCTTATATGTTGAGAAACTCAAAGTTGACATGGTTCACTGTATGGCCATGAATTTTTTTTTCTGTCCCCTATATGACACTGGGTTTATTTCTGGTGGATAATGTGACATTACCATCAGTTTTCGCTGTTAACGCTGAATTTGTATTTTTGTTTAGCCCGCTTATCGTTATGCCTTCTTTTTTTTTGTTTGGACAGTAAATATATTTTTTTATGTACTGGCTGTTATAATTTGTGATGTGTTAGCAACTGAAACATGGAAGGACAGTCCAATGTGGGGCAATTGTTTTTTTCTGTTGAACTAGGATATAAAGAATACATATTGCATTTAGATTTAGATTATTATAAGTTTATAACACCAAGGCATAAGCTGAGTTTAATTTTCTGAAACTTAGATCTACATTCCAATTTTTTTCCTAAAAAAAGTAAAAAACAAGAATATTTCAATCCCCAGCATACTAATTTCAAAATCAGAGATGCCTTACTAAATTGAAACACAGATGCCTTACGGACATTACGGTTGACCATGAGTATTTTGACAAAGATGCCTTAAAAATCAAATTACAGATGCATTAGAGACATTAGAGAAATGTTGTCATCCACCATTTGCACAGAACAAAGAATCAAATCCATTTTCTTGGTTAGGGCATTTCATTTTTACCACCCTCTCACAAGATTCTTTCCTGTGAAAAAATCAAACATGTCAGTTTGGAAAAAGGAAGTATGTAATAATGAGGTGAGAACATGAGAATTGCAGAAACGCATATGCTATGCAGCAAAGCTTCAATTGTTATGACAAAAAAAATGAACAAAAAAAGGTTCTTCGTTTAAATTTGCTTGTATCTGCTATCTCCTATACCTAAATAGCAGATCCCCATTAGTATATTATCCACTTCAGCATCAACCCACACCGAAAGAACACCGTTGGTCACCTCCTTCCCCGCACGAACGCAGCAAATGTCGTGCCTCTACCTCTTCTGCTTTCGTGCTTCCGATCTCCCCACTATCCCTCCCACTAATCCATTCACTAATTTACAATCTCTTGAATCGTCTCCACCCGTTCCCCTTCGGCCCTTCCTCTGCCCAGGGGCAGGAAACCCGATCACCCAATCCATCTCTGCTATATAATTTAACACTATGATCTCCTGGCCTATCAATTCCAACGATTCCACTCTTATGCGAGCACCTCGCTGGGTATCTAGAACTCACCACAAGTACAGCCAACAATTTCACTTCTCTTAAAGTTTTTTTCTTTGGCTTTGGTGCCTTTCTCTTTGTTTTGACTTCTGTATATTTTGTATATTTCCTCCCTTTTTTCGTAATGTTTTCCCTATACGGTTTTCTACGTCCTTGTACCTAGTCCTCTTCTTTTGTTAATAGAAATTTGGCACTCTTCTTTTATTAATAGGATTTGGCACACTGGTGCCTATTTGTGAAAAAAAAAACTTCTCTTAAGGTTGCTTTGCTTCAGTGTTTTAGTTAGTCCAGAACATGCAGGAGTTTTGGAATGTATACTCCAGGAAGTGTTTGTACAGTGAGCAGATCAGAGTCCTGGTGTGAGATGAGGACTGATTATACTCATTGCTGTACTCAATGGATTTCACAGGGCATGATGTGTCCTCCCTGTATGTTGTATTTTCTCCCAGAATAAACCTGAATCCTATATATATATAAGAGAAATTTTATAATGGTTGGAAAAAAACATGGGCCATCCATTAGGCAAGATCAAACGGTGGAAAAACAGGAGGTACCTAACTGAAAGTACCTGGAGGTACTAAATAGGTAGGGATAGTACCAAATTAGGTGGGCTTAGTACCAAAATACGTGGGGTAAGATCTGTTTTTTATTTTTGTATTTTATTTTCAAATAGGGGTAAATCAGTCATGCTAGGTTACGGCTGCCATTCATCTCGTATGTCTGCACCTACGCCGCCCGGCTCCTTCGTCATTTGCCCACGTCGTTGATCCTCTTGTTCCAGGTGACTATAGGTGAGCACACATCATTGTTTAGGATTCTTAGGAGAAAAATTGGTCATACGTTTGCATTCTCTTTCTGCACAGTCTTTTGGGATTTACCGTAACCAATCAACATCATTGTGTAGGCATTTGATGAAAAAAATTGGTTCATTTGTTAATCCAACGTTATGTTACTGCAGGGAGCATGGATGCAAACGTCCTTTACCAACATGTTCAACTTGACATTGACTTGATGCAAGCACGTGAGGCCATGGACAGAAAGATCGCTCAAGAGCGAGAGGGGGAAGACCAGACCCTGCAGCAGGAATATGATGATATGGCCCTAACACAGGATGCCCGAGCTCTGCTTTGCAGGGTCGATGGAGAAGTGCAACTGAGCAGCGGCAGGCTGCAGCAGCATCTAGGGCCTAGTGGCGCCGGCGGCTGGGTCGGCAGCACCCTATCGAGACTTCAGGGCGGCAGGCCAGCAGCGCGTATCAGCCGAGCCAAACATGTCGCAGAGGGACTGAGAGGATTACGTCTAGTTATAGAAGATCACAACCTCAATTACTAAAATACCCTCTATAATATATTTCTCAATTAATTAATTAGAAAATAGAAAAAGATGAAAGTACCTAGAGGTACCAAGGTACTTTTTCAACCATTGTAAAAGAGCTCTATATATAAATGTTTAAAATTAGCTGTCGTTGTTAGTACTCAAGTACTGAAAGGTATTATTTACTTTGGTCACTGTGTATTGATCCAACACTTGCACCACGGGGAGCAGAGTGCAACACAGCCTTCATTTCCTTCAAGCCAAGTCTAACAAGAGCTGAAAATATGTTCGCAAATTCTTCGCTTGGACTGCCATACATGACAAGATCCGCACGTCAGATAATCTGGCAATCCGTCATCCGTGGCTGGCCTCATCAGTCAGCCTGCAGTCTTTGCAATGGTCCCTTGGAAACTGGATTACATTATGCCTGCAGTGCCCTTATGCACAATCGATCTGGTCAGAAATTCTAGCCTGGTAACAGATTATTCTGCCTCCCACTTTGGACCAAAGTACTCCCTCTGTCATTTTCGCTTTCTGAGAAACACTTTGACTAAATATATAAAAAACAATAATATTTATGATACACAATTAATATCATTAGATAAATCGTTCAATCTATTTTATAATAAATTTATTTAGAGATACAAATATTGCACATATTTTCTATAAATCTAGTCAAACTTACGGTATAGAAACTAAAAACAACAGTTATGTAGGGACGGAGGGAGTAATTCTAAATCAATTGCGAATTGGTGGGAGATGGCAGCGAGCAATCTGCCAAAAGAGCAGCGAGGATCCTTTAATGGCATCACAGTTTATATCACGTGGAATATTTGGAAGGAAAGTAATCACTGCATCTTTTAGTTTGCTAGTTTTGCTAGTTTTACCGCCGTTAGATTTAGGGCACACCATTCTATACTGTTATATGGGGTAGGACTTGTGTTGGTGTGAGCTGTTTGTGATCTAGGGCCTGTTTGGTTGCTGTCGTAGTTTGCGATACCTAAACTTAGGAAACTGCAACTACCATAGAAAGTGTGGTGAGCAAAGTTGAGCCACATTTGCGGCCAAGTTTGATAAGAAAATGATTCTATAACGTGCGGGACAGGGTGCTAAGATGAAAGTGTGGTGTGCCTATAGTTGTAATAGCGAACCAAACAACTACTTTAAAAACCGTGGCATGCTTAATCTGTAGTGTGGTAAGTTATGGTCATGCCATGCAGGGCCCTCCTCTTTGCTTTTTTTTGGTAAGTGATTAAGTAGAGGTCTTACCGTTTCTTTTTTTAAGACAACCTTGGTTTAGATGGGAGCCGTAGATAATCGGCAAATCTACTGTATGTATGTACTACTCCCTTCGTTCCTATTTAAGTGTCGTCGTGGGATTCGTGTTAGTCAAAATTTCTCAAATTCGACTAAGTTTGTAGAAAATATTAACAACATTTGTATATTCAAATTTATTTACTATTATGAAAATAGATTCAACGGTCTATCTAACGATACTAATTATGTGATATAAATATTAATATTTTATTTTATATATTTATTCAAAGTTTGACAGAAATAAGTCTATGTGTGACTAGTCTTTGTGGGACTGCAACACATAGTCCTTGTATCCTTATAACAGCATCCTTGACTGCTTTTAAGACAACAGTTAGCATCTTAAGACAACATCTTATGACAGACATCTTAGGACAGCATCGGCATCTTAGGACAACATCTTGACTAGCATCGGCATCTTAGAACAATATCTTGACTAGCATCTAGGACAACATATTAGACTAGCATCTTAGCAGCATCTTAGCATATGCTTGGCTGGCTAGCAACCCTATAAATATGTATCCCCAACCCCTCAGGTTGGCATGACATTGTATGAGTTTGTGTGAGAAATAAACTAGAAAATTGCCCTAACTCCTAGTGACATCTTCTCTTAATGAGAGTAAGGATTCTACTACTACCAAGAGTGAGAATCCAGCGACTAACAAGTGGTATCGGAGCCGTACTATCCTGTAGCCTGAGCATCTCCTGCTCATCTCCTTCCCCGGCCTCGCAGCAGCCCCAGCCGGTAGCAGCAGCAGCTCCGGCTACCCCTGCTCTCCACACAGCAGCCCCCTCGATAGTGTGCCATGTCCGCAGGACAGTCTCAGGGCTCAGTCGCCTCGAGCACGCGGCGTCGACAGGAGGCCGACCTCTCCGCGGCAGAGAAGCGCGAGCGAGCGGCGGCAGACGCCGCAGCAGCAGCGGTAAGGGCATCGAGGCTGGCAGCAGCTAGAGTGGAGGTGGAAGCAGCAGCGGTGGCAGATGCAGCGCGTGCAGCAGCAGCGGAGGTCGAGGTTCTACGCGACAGCAACAGCAGCTCCATCGCCACTGATGACAGCGTCGACGCGGACCTCGAGCTGCTGGAGAGGGAGGCATCGCGAGAGCGAGCGACGCAGTGGGCAGTCGTGCACGCCCATGAGCGCGGCGGCAGCCCAGACAGGAGCAGACACGTCAGCGGTGCTCCTAGAGGAGGCGCGCATGGCGGCGGCGGACGGGTCGATGGAGAGCACGGCCTTCACAGGTAGCGTGACTCTCTCTCCCTGGTTCGGTACCGTGGTCACCACGAGTACTAGGCTGTCGTCAGGGACGTCGGCCCCGGCGGCGGTTGGCCTACCCTCACCAAGACCAACTACGTTGAGTGGGCAGCGGTGATGAGGGTAAGGCTCCAGGTGCGGCATATGTGGGATGCAGTCCGGTACGGCGACATCGACTACGACCAAGATCGACGCGCGTTGGATGCTCTCATTGCTGCAGTCCCGCCTGAGATGCAGTTTTCACTTACCAGCAAGCGGACTGCCAAGGAGACCTGGGACGCCATCGCTGCAGCACGCATCGGCAGCGACTGCGCCCGTAAGTCCACACTGTAGGCACTTCGCAAGGAGTGGGAGAACATGGCCTTCATGCCAGGTGAGGACGTTGATGACTTTGCTCTCCGTCTCAACACTCTGTTGCAGAAGTTGGTGCAGTTCGGCGCATAGTCACAAAGTTTCTGGGTCGATGGGGTCGAGGTACGGGGTCGCGGTACGTGGTACGCTACTCATGAACCCGGGTCAGGGTCGACGAACCTGGGTCGAGGGTCGAAGGTGGTGAACCCGTTTTATGTGACTATGGTTCGGCGACGACACCTACACGAGGAGAGAGCTGTTGAGAAGCTCCTCCGCTGCGTCCCTGAGAAGTACAAGCAGATGGCTCGCTCAATCGAGTCTCTGCTGGACCTCTCCATGATGACGATCGAGGAGGCATTGGGCCGCCTCAAGGTCGTTGACAGCGATGAGCCACAGCGTCTCTCGGGATCCGTCACCATTGGCGGGAAGCTCCTCCTCACTCGGGAGCAGTGGGCTGCCGGCCAAGGTGACAGGAAGAAGGGGAGCCTTCTTCCACGACAGGCGGCCACAAGCGTGGCAAGCCGCGCAAAGACGCCCAAGCAGGGGCGCGAGGACGTGCCGAGGGTGATGGCCGTGGAGGTGCCCAGGGCGGCGCCGCTGGCAAGCAAAATCCGGCACGAGATGACCCTTGCTACAACTGTGGCAAGCTTGGTAATTGGGCCAAGGATTATCGACAGCGACGACGCGGCCAGGCCCACATCGCGCAGGCGGAGGAGGAGCAGCCGACTCTGTTCATTGCTCATGCGAGCATCGAACTACCTCCAGCGGCACCAGCCGCAACGGCTCTCCTCCACCTTGGCGAGCCAAAAGCACATGCCCTCCTCGACGACAGCTCCGGCAACGACAAGACCGGCGGGTGGTGCCTTGACACCGGCGCCACCCACCACATGACCGAGCGGCGGGAGTTCTTCTCCGAGCTCGACTCAGGCATTCGAGACACCGTCAAGTTCAGCGACGCCTCCACTGTGGAGATCAAGGGCGTCGGCTCTGTCATCTTCGTCGCCAAGACTGGCGAGCACAGGCTGCTCACCGGTGCCTACTACATCCCCGCGTTGAGGAACTCCATCATCAGCTTGGGACAGCTGGATGAGAGCGGATCGCACGTGGAGATTGAGCACAGGATGCTGCACATCTGGGATCACCGATGCCGGCTCCTCGTCAAGGTCAACAGGAGCAACCGCCTCTACGTCCTTCACGCACAGGTGGTGCAACCTCTTTGTCTTACAGCCCGCCGCGACGACGACGCTTGGAGGTGGCACGAGCGTTTTGGGCACCTCAACTTTGAGGCCCTGAGGCAGCTCAGCAGCAAGGAGATGGTGTGGGGAATGCCGCACGTCGACCACGTAGAGCAGTTCTGCGACACCTGCGTCCTCACCAAGCTGGAGCACCTCAACTTCCCTCACCAAGCGAGCTTCTGTGCCAAGGAGAAGCTGAAGCTCGTACACGGTGACCTCTGTGGCCCCGTGACACCGGCTACACCTAGAGGCCGGCGCTACTTCCTTCTCCTCGTCGACGATGTGTCCCGCTACATGTGGGTTGTCCTGGTCGACGCCAAGGCAGTCACGGCGGATGCCATCAAGCGTCTTCAAGCTGCTGCGGAGGCGGAGTGCGGCCGCAAGCTTCGGGTCCTACGCACGGACAACGGCGGCCGAGTTCGCGGCGTACTGCGCCAATGAGGGGATCCACCGCCACTTCTCCGCGCCGTACACTCCGCAGCAGAACGGTGTCATCGAGTGCCGCAACCAGACGGTGGTGGCCACCGCCCGTGCCCTCCTCAAGCAGAGAGGGATGCCGGTGATCTACTGGGGTGAGGCGGTGATGACTGTCGTCCAATTGCTCAACCGCTCCCCCACCAAGGCCCTCGACGGCAAGACGCCATACGAGGCCTGGCACGGGCGCATGCCCGAGGTGAGCCACCTTCGCGTCTTCGGCTGCCTGGCCTTCGTCAAGGAGCTCAACCACGTCGGCAAGCTCGACGACCGGAGCACGCCAGGGGTCTTCATTGGCTACGCGGAGGGCGCCAAGGCCTACCGCGTCCTCGACCCTGCGACATGGCGCGTGCGCATCACGCGTGACGTCATGTTCGATGAGGGGCGAAGCTGGACGTGGGGCGAGATGGTGGATGACGGCTCGACTCCGACGACCAGCGATTTCGTCATCGACTACGTCCACTTCAAGGAGGCGGGGGGAGCTAGCAGCTCGTCCTCACCGAGCTCGCCTACCCCACCACCTCGTTCGCCACCACCTCCGGCGAGTCCTTCACCACCGCCACCACCAGCTCTGGCAAGTCCACAGGCTCCGGCGAGTCCACCACCAGCACCGCCGGCCACGCCTCGTTCTCCTACACCAGACCCTACCCCTTCAGGCTCGGCACCGGCAGCTTCGGCCCACGACGAGCAGCGCACAGTGGAGTTTGCCACTCCACTGTCCAACTACGAGGATCGCATCGACGCCTACCACGGCGGCGAGCCTCTGCGCTACTGTACCGTGGACAACCTCCTCGGCAAGCAGCCGGTCCCTGGACTGGCGCAACACGACTTTGAGGCAGAGCTGCACCTCGCACAGGACGATGGCGAGCCTCGTTCCTTCACCGAGGCGGAGAGGGACGCGGCATGGCGTGCCGCGATGCAGATGGAGATGGACGCCGTCGAGCGGAACAAGACGTGGGAGCTGGCCGATCTTCCAGCCGGCCACCACGCCATCTCTCTCAAGTGGGTCTTCAAGCTCAAGAAGGACGAGACCGGAGAGGTGATCAAGCACATGGCGCGTCTGGTGGCGCGCGGCTTCGTCTAGCAAGAAGGAATCGACTTTGACGACGCCTTCGCGCCCGTTGCACGGGATGGATTCCGTGCCACTCCTCCTTGCGCTAGCTACCCAGGAGGGCTGGCGTGTCCATCACATGGATGTCAAGTCAGCGTTCCTTAACGGCGACTTGAAGGAGGAGGTCTACGTGTATCAGCCGCCAGGATTTGCGATTCCCGGCAAGGAGGGCAAGGTGCTCCGCTTGCGCAAGGCCCTCTATGGCTTGCGGCAGGCACCGAGGGCGTGGAGTGCCAAACTGGATTCCACGCTAAAGGGGATGGACTTTGAGCAAAGCCCGCACGAGGCGGTCATCTACCGGCAGGGCAACAGAGGAAAGGCCTTGCTGGTGGGTGTCTACGTCGACGACTTGGTGATCACCGGCACCAAGGATGCGGAGGTGGCGGCATTCAAGGAAGAGATGAAGGCCACCTTTCAGATGAGTGATTTGGGGTCTCTCTCCTTCTACCTGGGAATTGAGGTGCACCAGGATGACTCCGGGATCACGCTTCGACAGACCGCCTACGCTAAGCACATCGTTGAGCTAGCTGGGCTCACCGACTGCAACCCAGCCCTCACTCCGATGGAGGAGAGGCCGAAGCTGAGCCGCGACAGCACGACGGAGGAGGTGGACGCTACGCAGTACTGACGTCTTGTGGGGAGCCTTCGCTACCTCGCCCACACACGGCCGGACTTGGCATTCTCCGTCGGCTACATTAGTCGGTTCATGCAACGACCGACAACGGAGCACCAGTAGGCTGTGAAGAGGATCATCCGCTATGTTGCGGGGACTCTCGACCACGGTCTCTACTACCCGAGGTGTCCTGGCGCGACACACTTCGTCGGGTACAGCGATAGTGACCACGCAGGCGACATCGACACCAGCAAGAGCACAAGCGGGGTCTTCTTCTTCCTCAGCAAGTGCCTCGTTAGCTGGCAGTCGGTCAAGCAGCAGGTGGTGTCCCTGTCCAGCTGCGAGGCCGAGTACATAGCTGCTTCCACCGCTTCGACTCAGGCGCTCTAGCTCACTCAACTGCTTAGTGATCTCCTCGGCAGAGACACTGAAGCGGTGGAGCTCAGGGTGGACAGCAAGTCCGCCTTGGCCTTAGCAAAGAACCCCGTCTTCCATGAGCGCAGCAAGCACATCCGCATCAAGTACCACTTCATTCGGAGCTGCTTGGACGAGGGGAGCATCAAGACCGGCTACATCAACACCCAGGACCAGCTGGCAGACCTTCTCACCAAGTCCCTTGGGCAAGTGAAGTTCCAGGAGCTTTGGCCAAGATTGGGATGGTCCGAGTTCCCTAGACGGCGCCACACAAGACTTAGAGGGAGAATGACAGAAATAAGTCTATGTGTGGCTGGTCTTTGTGGGACTGCAACACATGGTCCTTGTGTCCTTGTAACAGCATCCTTGACTGCTTTTAGGACAACAGTTAGCGTCTTAGGACAACATCTTAGAACAAGCATCTTAGGACAACATCGGCATCTTAGGACAGCATCTTAGACTAGCATCTTAGCATATGCTTGGCTGGCTAGCAGCCTTATAAATATGTATCCCCAACCCCTCAGGTTGGCATGACATTGTATGAGTTTGTATGAGAAATAAACCAGAAAATTGCCCCAACTCCTAGTATTATCCTCTCTCGATGAGAGTAAGGATTCTGCTACTACCAAGAGTGAGAATCCAGCGACTAACAAAGTTAAGTATGCTTGATTTCTCGAAAAAGTGAGAATGATAGACAAAAAGGTACATATAAACCCCCCTCCTCAGACGTCTAAACTCAATGTGGATCCAGAGAATCTTAAATCTGGAGTTTGAGAAGTATTCAACGAAAACCCGGACTCTAAGGCTTGATTAAGAAGCCTGGAACCTGATTACCGAAGCTGATGACACAAACTGAAGAGCAGTACGACACCTGGCTAAGAGAGCATTTGTGAGCCCATGCTTCATGGGATTGTCAGCACTCTGGAATGGATAGAAGGTATTGTCACTTGTCACACATATAACTGACGTAAGTGGTTTGGTACATGGCATGAGACGCCAAGGTCAGCTATTGTTAACAGGGCCACATAGGTAGTGGTAGCAAGAGTCTGTTCCCTACCCCAGCACTAGAGCATAATACTGCAGTTTGTCTGTTCTTTTGGCTATCATGCATACATATTATTAGTCCTATATACAAGAGATTCATGATCACCTAGATTAGAGGTAAATATTTAAATGCAGCAGTTCATTCCGTAGAAAACACTGCCTTAGAGCTCACGTTTTCCTTAATGTGCGCAATCTTGGCAAAGTACCTGTCCTTTTTCAGGGCCTGAAGTTACAATTCATTTCCCATTAGTGTTCAATAATTTAGTCCAAGCTTACTAGGATGCATGGAATATACCAATATCAGTGATATTTTGTTTTTTCTGTCTCTTTGAAGTTATCCTTCATTTCCCAGTGACCTGGCAGAAAATTCGTCTGCACTCCACTCTTACAGAATCATTCCTTCGTCTGCATCGAGAAAGGCATTTGTTTTTAGACGCATCGAGAAAGGCATTGGGAAACACGAACAAGAGAGTGCAGGATATTTATGGGGCGGGAACACAGGTGAGTCAATTACTTCAAGAGTGTAATCTATTCCTCTCAATGAAATAGAGGAGACAAAGGGCCAGCATCTGATCTGATGCATGAGGCAACTGTATCACGACCTGCAAGGGAGAAGGTGTACCTGGCCGTGGGGGATGATGCTAAGCAGTGTGAGTTTTCTCTGCAATGGGCTCTGAGCTTCATCCCACCACAGATGTCACTGGTTCTTCTCTATGTCAACAGGCCAGTTACAGTGATTCCCCATGGTAAGAAACTCACTGTTTATTCAAATCTAGTTTCAGATGGCATATATGTATGTCCTGGATTCTTTGATGACGCACAAAATAGCCATGCTACTTGTGGCTGGAATCTAACATAAATTTTACTGGCCATTCTTTCCCTCTTATATTCTATTGGAGTATATGTATATGAGGCCCATGAGACTAGGCCCATGAGGCCCATGTATGCTACACTATATAGCTACCCTTCTAGGGTTAGCCCAATTAATTAACAGTCATTCACTTCCAACATGGTATCCGCAGCCTAGAGTTTCTCCCACCCTTCTCCCACCCGATCCAGCCGCCAGGGCAGCCGCCGGCGTGCCGCCGCCGAGTGCCATGGCCGGCCATGGCGGACCTCCCCCTCCTCCCTCTTACTTCCTCTCCTTCCCTCCCCTCTTCGGCACCACCACCTGGGCGCAAATCGCGGGCGGAGGCCCTTCTGCCGCCGGCCCGCGCGCTGAGCCATCAGCCGCCGCGACTTGGGCACCGGCGGGCGCTCCCGTGGCCGTGGCCGGCCCGCGGGCACCTGGTGCCGCGACCGGTGGACCGCGCCCCGCCCTGGCCCTCACCGCCGATGGAGCTAGCGCCCCTGATGCCGCTCCCGCCGCAGCTGACGAAGCAGAGGCCGCCGGGCCCGAGGCCCCTGTTCTCCCTGGCGAGGGCGCCTACGCGGACCCGGCCGCCGCGGCCACCTACGCCGTAGCCGCCGCCGCCGCTATGGCCAGCTTGGGGATGCCGCTGTCCTTCTCCTCTCTAAGCGCCCTCTTTTCCGCTGGTGGAGGCGCCGCGGCTGCACAACTGCAGGGGCCGGGCACAGGCAGCAGCGCCCAGGGAGCCTTCACCTTCCCTGCCCCGCCCCTGGCCACCCTCTACGCTCCTCGGCCCACCTCTGCCCTCGCTGCCGCGCTGGTCTCCGCCTGGGCAGCGGCCGCAGCGGGACAAGAGCGCGTCCGTGCGGCTGCCCTCGCTTGGCAGCGCGAGCGGGACGCCGCCGACACTCTGGCCCGCCAGATCGCCGAGGCGGAGCAGCCCTCGCCCAGGATGCTAGGGCCACCTCCTCTGGCTCGACGGGCCACCTCACCTCCACCACTATGGCTCTCCGTCACGACCCGGCCGATCCCCTCGTCGCGCAGCTCCACTACCAGGCCGGGGGGTGTCCAGAACATCCGACTACTCGTCCCGGTCGTCCTCGACCCCGAGTCGCCCTCCTATGCCCGCTGGCGGGACCTGGTGGTCCTCACCCTCCACCGCTACGCCCTCGACGACCACGTCCTCGACGATCCCACGCCCGTGGTCCAGACTCCGTTGTGGCAGTGTCTGGACAGCATCGTGCTCTCCTGGATCCTCGGCACGATCTCCGTCGACCTCCACGACTTCGTCTGCAACACCACCTCCGCTCGCCAGGCCTAGCTGGCGCTCGAGGGCCAGTTTCTGGGCAATGCTGAGGCCCGAGCTTTGCGGCTCGACGCGAGCTTCCACACCTTCGTGCAGGGGGACCTTGCCGTTGGCGAGTTCTGCCGGAAGATGAAGGCAATGGCCGCATCCTCGTCCTCAACGTCCTTCGCGGGCTTAGCGACCGCTACGCCCACCTCAGAACGTGGATCACCCGGCAGAGGCCTTTCCCCACCTTCCTGCAGGTCCGTGACGACCTAATCATGGAGGAGATCTCTCAGGGCCTCCAGCCGGGGTCCACCACCACTCCAGGGTCCTCCTCGACTGCACTTGCTGCTACTCCACCGCCGCAGCCGTCTGCTCCACCCACGCCACCATCGTCTGTTTTGGGTCCTCTCCCCTCCGGGCCAAGCGGGGGTGGGGGGGGGTCCGTGGCAAGAAGAAGGGTCGTGGACGTGGGGGGGGTCCTGGTGGTGGGGGCTGGCCGTGGTGGAAACCCGGCTCCTCAGCTGCCGCGAGGTGCTCCCTAGCCCTCCTTCCACAACCCCTGGTCCGGACGCATCTCCATGTGGCCCTTCCAGGCTCCTGGTGGGGAGCCTCGCCCGCCGGCCGCCATGTTCGCTGGGGCTCCTCCAGGGTTCTACCTAGCGTCCCCGTGGGGCACACCTTCCGGCGCTTCACCTGGGCCGGCCGGTTGGAGCCCGGAGGCTCTGGCACGCTCCTTCACCGGCGGTCCTCCTCCACCGAGATGGTTGTCTACACCGACGCTGACTGGGCCGGATGTCCGGACACTCGGCGCTCCACCTCCGGCTACGCTGTCTTCTTAGGCGGCAACCTGGTGTCTTGATCGTCCAAGCGCCAGCAGGTAGCCTCCCGCTCCAGTGCCGAGGCGGAATACCGCGCCGTGGCCAACGGCGTGGCTGAGGCCTCCTGGCTCCGACAGCTCCTAGCTGAGCTCCATAACTCTCTTCTCCGGAGCACACTTGTCTACTGCGACAACGTCAGTGCGGTCTACCTCTCCACCAACCCCGTGCAGCACCAGCAGACCAAGCATGTGGAGATCGACCTTCACTTCGTCCGTGATCAGGTTGCCATCGACGAGGTGCGGGTCCTCCACGTACCGACTACCTCCCAGTTCGCAGACATCTTCACCAAGGGCCTCCCGTCGTCGACCTTCACCGACTTCCGCTCCAGCCTCAACATCACCGGTGGCTAGTTGCGTCTGTGGGGGGCTCGTATGTGTTATTCTTTTCATGGTGTCTAGTCTGACTCCGCTGCGACGGTAGTTCAGACTGCGAGGGGTGTTGGAGTATATGTATATGAGGCCTATGAGGCTAGGCCCATGAGACCCATGTATGCTACACTATATAGCTACCCTTCTAGGGTTAGCCCAATTAATTAACAGTCATTCACTTCCAACATATTCTATAGCCATTTAATTTGTTTTCAGAGGTATTGGGAGCTCCAGTGAAAGCAAGTATGTTAAGAGAAGAATTTGTTAGCAATTACAGCAAAAATGCGAGGAACAAGATTGAGACCTCCTTAAGAGAACGCTTGCAAAATTTTAAGGTGTTGTATAAGGTGTTGTGAATCTGGATATCGTTGATAGTCTTTGTTTTCTGTACGTGCAAAAAATATACTCATATCAGTTATGTCATTTAGGTCCAAGCAAAGATACTGATAATTGACAAACATGATGTTGCTCTTGCACTTTTGGAGATTATAAAAAAGCGAAAGATTACCACACTCGTCATGGGAGCTAAAAGCAGGTATGCTACTTTTTAGTGCTATGAGAAACATCTGCAACTTACTAGTAGGTATTATAGAGCTTCACACCCTTTGTTTGATGCTTTGACTTATTTTTTGTGACCTTCGGACCTTGATACAAAAGACATGACTGGAAGAGCAAGACAGCAGTCGCTTTGGAGAAGCAAGCTGACCCTTCATGCAACATTTTATATCTCCATGACGGGATTCTGATCTCAAGCAGGTATGGGTTACAATTGTCTAATCAAGGGTGTCTTTTGTGAGGTTAGAGCACTATCAAAGGGTTGGTGTTTATGAAAGTTGACAAAAGAAGTTATTGTGCTTCCCCTTTGATAAGCTTCTTGCAGTCCGTTTTTATGGTAAAAAATTAAGTGCATTCAAATGTTGATCATAATTCAAGGGGAGCTTCTAAAAAGAAAAGAAAAACAATAGCAAGTATCCCATTCTTTTTACTACATAGGCCCTGTTCGGCAGGCTGTTTTTTTGGCTTATAAGCCGGCTATGGCTGATTTGCTGTGAGAGAAAAACACTGTTCCACGGCTGATAAGCCGTGCTGATAAGCTCAGCCGAACAGGGGGATAGATTCTTCTCAACAGACACTTAGGGGGTGTTTGGGACTGCTCCACGAAATCCACCGTGGAGTAGCTCCATAAAAAACTGGAGTTTGTAGAGCACCTCTGTTATGGACGCTGTTGGGATCGAGAGGAGAGAGTCGAGGGAAGCGGCGGCGACGGATGCGCTACAGTACCCGCGGTGCTACAGTACCCGCGGGTACTGTTCACGCGAGAGAGAGGGGCAGAGGACCGGTGGCTAGGGCTGTGAGATGCGCTGGGAACGCCGGCCGCGGGGCTTCGCCCACGGCCGGCAAGAGAGAAGGTTTTTTCCTTCTAATCTCTTGCTTGATTAGATTGATACATCTGCTCTCCTTATATAGAGAGGATTTCTTGACTTACAAGCAAGGCTTACTTGACCCCTAAGCAAACGGCTAATTAACCATAACGGGCTAAAGCCCAATAGGCCCTTGACTCTTCTAACACTACACCCCACCTGGACATGCAGCTCGTCCTCGAGCTGCAACCTAACTTGACTCGACACAAACCTATCACTTAAAAACAAACCTTTTACATCTCGGCTTATTTTATTGACCTGAAATAAACTACGACTCTTTATTTTTGACTCCTGAAGATACGACAGACACCCTCCGTGTGATGAACCTGCACGTGTGTAGCCACCTGGATCCCATGGAGCCCACCGGAACGAGAGGGGTGTACGGGTATAGCCACCAGGAATTAGTCGCGATAGCGACCAGCGGAGACGTCCTCTCGGCGGCCGGTGCTGGAGTACGACATCGTACCAAGTCTGCGCCAGGCCCCGAAGGTGGTAGGACGCCATCCACGTTCTGTCGGAGGCCGGCCAACGCTGTCCCCGGAAAAATTGCTCACAATGGTTGAGCCAATTGAGGGGGTCCTCGGAGCCGTCATTAGTGTCGAAGTCGAGGCAGCGGAGTCGGCCATGATCGGCAAGGTCTCTGATACCAGATTGTTATGGACGCTGTTGGGATCGAGAGGAGAGAGTCGAGGGAAGCGGCGGCGACGGGCGCGCTACAGTACCCGCGGTGCTACAGTACCCGCGGGTACTGTTCACGTGAAAGAGAGGGGCAGAGGACCGGTGGCTAGGGCTGTGAGATGCGCTGGGAACGCCGGCCGCGGGGCTTCGCCCACGGCCGGCAAGAGAGAAGGTTTTTTCCTTCTAATCTCTTGCTTGATTAGATTGATACATCTGCTCTCCTTATATAGAGAGGATTTCTTGACTTACAAGTAAGGCTTACTTGACTCCTAAGTAAACGGCTAATTAACCCTAACGGGCTAAAGCCCAATAGGCCCTTGACTCTTCTAACAACCTCTTTAGGTGCTCTCACAACTCCACCATTTTTCCTCGAGCTGAGTGCGTGAAGCTGAAACCGTTTGGCTAAAAAACGTGGAGCGGAGCAGTCCCAAACACCCCTTAATTATGATGCATGATCAGGGATTCATATTGATATTTAGGACATGAAAGCTTGATGTGCAGAAATTTCATAAATGAATTACATATAGCCCACTTTCCTTGATGCACAGAGAAACAAGATCCATGGTTTATTTCTTGTTTTAAGATCTAACTGAAGGCAAAAATTGTTGTGCTTTGCTGTAAAGAACTGTTACTACTTCTCTGACACCGTTGTTATTTAACAGGCATCAGCATGCTAATGTCTTCACAGCGAGGAAAAATGAAATGTCTTTGGGTGGTTGCCACTTTTCAGGCAGCAGCAACACCACCACCAGTAAATCCTCTTCATTCTTCAACTCCCGTAGCACGAACGACACCTTCGATGCAGAGCAGCTACATGATCCATCTTTGGATATCAATCCTAAGTACGTATTCAACGACCAAAGGTTCAATGCTATAGTTGGCCTCGAGGCGCTTGACACTTTCAGGGGACTGGTTAGCCAGCAGATTTCTGCTGAGCGCTCGAGGCACTTGTACCAAGCATTTCATTCACAGTACTGTGACATCTTCACAAGGTGTGAGTTCATTGGTGGCTTCGACTCAGTTCTCGGTGTAGATCACCAGCATTTGGGGAAAACACACTGGAAACACATGAGCAGCTGGCCTGCAGTGCTGGAGTACATTGTCAGTATTCTCAACACATTGCACACGCGACTCAAGCAGAGTCAAGCATGTGATGGATTTACACATGACGACCTTTTAGAAGCAGCGAAAAAGCCTTTGCGTCGTCTGTTCACTGTTGCTTCTGTTGTCTGCGCCCATGAGGTCAGGAAGTCACCAGAAAAGCTCTTCTTTGTGTTGAACATGTACACATCACTCATGGATGCCATCCCTGCTCTCTGGAATGTATTCCAGACTGATTCTATCAGCAGAGATGCAGAGGGTCTTCTTGCAAAACTGAAGGACTCTGCAACTGAAATAGTTAAAGAGCTCAGAAGCTTGGTTCAAAATTACAGCTCACAGAGAGCGGTGCAGGAGCAGGATGGAGGTATCACGTCACTCGCTGCGTACCTCATGAGATACATCAAGTTACTAGTGGACCACAGGAGGCCACTTGATACCATGCTAGGACATGGTCACACCGACAATCTATTGGCAGTTGAGGGAATGAACTCAACAGGCCGTTTAGTATTTGAGCTCATTGCCGACCTGGATTCGGTGCTTGAGAAACAGTCCAAATCATTTTCTTCTGAACAATTCCAGTGCTTGTTCTTGATGAACAACACACATTTCATACTCCAAGAAGTCAAGCAGTCAGATGTACGGTTAATCGTAGGATCCAGGTGGATTCGAGGACACCACGAGCGTTTCAAGAAACACATGGACGATTACCTGTCTGCATCATGGGGACCAGTTACATCCAATTTGGAGACTGCAAAAAGCACGTTACCCAGTAAAAGGCTTAGGACAAGTGTCTTCAGTTTCCTGCAAAGCAGTCCGACTCCTGTGCAGAATTTTTCTTGGTCATTCGATGAAACTTGTCAGATTCAGATGTCCTGGAAAGTACCCAGTCCAGTTCTTCGCGAAGAGCTTCGTGGAGAGATACTAGCGTTTCTTACTCGAGCATACCATGCACACTTGGAGAGAGTGAAGAAGACTGTAAAAGGAAATGCTGCAGATTTTAAGCCGGAGTGGAAGAGCAAAATCAATGGATTGTTTGAAGGGTGAAATGACACATTCATTTCTGCACAAAATCAGAAAAGAAATGAGAACGCAGCACTAGTAGAGCCTTCATAACGCGTACCTTTGTGTTTGTCCTTGCATCTGTCCCTGTAAGTGATCAACTGTTGTAGCTTCAGTTTGCTAAAGGAGTTACTTTTATTTGCAAATAGATACCTCTTCCCTTCGTAAGTTCGTATGGCATTCTAGAATTTGGGTAGTCAAACTTCCTTACTCTTAAGTCTCAACAACTAACATGGAAAAACTAATTAGATTGATGACTTGAAAAATCAGTAACAAGTTACAGTATTTATGCTTTTTGCTGCTAATATGGTATACAGACTACTCGCCAAATTTAAGCATCATAGGACTTATATACACGTATATGAGAACCGTTATTATTACTATCCCTTTGTTCCAAATTGTAGTTTCACTTTTTTTTGTCTTAATCTTAAATTAAACTTTCCTAATTTTGACTAAGTTTAGAAAAACACTACTATCTTCATATCAAATTAGTTTAGTTAACTTCTACAAGATGTTGGAGTTGTTTGGTCATTTTTGTGCAAAAAACTCAGCAGTGATGATAACTTGGGTGGATGTGTTTTTTTTCTTTGACATGTTAGTTGCGGTATATGAGTTCATGTGCCTATTGTTAGTAGAGTGTGAGCGTCTGCGTTGTACTGTGTACTTCTAAAAAATAAGCGGTTGATCATGTATTAGTTGTTGTACCGAAGTTATATGGGTTGGGGGCGCACCCTTCCTAGTGTTGTGTGGTTTTTAAACCCCATTTCGACTAAAAAAAAGGTAAATGTGAGGCAACAACACAAAAGCGAAAGTAAACTATATTTTCTCTGGCTAAAAAACATAATTCTATCATATTATCAAATCAAAGCACTTTCAACTTTTCAAATTTTATCAGGTTTATAAGAAAAAAAAAACTTTTACTATTTATGATATATCAAATAAGTATAATTAGATTCATGATGCAATGTATTTTTGTAGTATATATTATAGATATTATTAATATAATTTTCTATAAATTTGGTCAAACTTTAGATAGTTTGATCAGAAATCTGAAGGTAATATATTGGAATGGATGAAGTAACACTGTTACATTGATATCTTTACTATTTTTTTAATGGCTGCTATTGGTTTTCATCTGTTGTCTACCGTAGCATATCTTTGCTGTTGTTGTTTTCACTAGCAACATTGCTGTAAAAAAATATTAAGGGGAAAAAAGGAGCAGCGTGAGTCACCGACCCCCGCGTGGACGACTCCGGCGGCGACCAAAACCTAGCCGGCGCCACCCCCTCCCCACCCTCCTGGTTCGCCACCTCCCGGAAGCATGAGCGGCAAGCTAGGATGGCGGCGGCCGGGCCAAAGCCCGGTTCTTGATCGAGGCATGCCCGGATCTAACGTCGGCAAGCTAAGACGGCGGCGGCTGGGCCAAAGCCCGGTTCTTGATCGAGGCGCGCCCGGATCTAACGTCGGCGAGATGAGCTGCATGTGCGGCGTCCAGGGCGGCATCGGGGCGAGGCGAGGCTGAGCTTATCCTTGTCATTATTTTTATATTAATATTAATAAAAATAGGTTCTTTTTAAATAAATCATATACAATGAGCACGCCTTTGCTGCCTTGTCTGTTTTTGATTGGTTTCCTGCCTTACATTGGAGCTACCTTCTCCTTCTGTTTCTTACTACCCTGAAAGAGACTTCATCCCTGTCATTCTTGTGTGGAATCATTCGAATATAACATCGGGGATAGTGAAGCGGAACAAGGAGAAAATGCCAGCTCCTCTAATATATACATATCATCATCGTTCATTTAGATGCTGAAAGCACAAATTGGTCTGCAGATATGGTTGCGGTTATGGAGGGCAAGATGATGCAGCTGTTGCAGGCAGTCTTAGCAGCAGAAGCAAGTGTGGAAGAAGAGAAGGTGCACTTGGTGGTGTCGATGGATGATGGTCACAGACTTCAACAGGCTCTACAATTCGTTCCACCGCAGAAGAAAGTAGTCCTTGTCCATATCCACCGGCCAGCGATGATGATACCAATCCCAACCAGTAAGAAATGAATATGCTGGTTTTGTGCCTCTTTCATTCCATATGCATTAGCAGAGAAGTTACATGCTATATATTTCCTGTTATGATATCATTTTGTCATAATTTTTTTCAGTGGGTGGCACAGTACATGCAAGCATACTTAAAGACGACATTGTGAGAGCCTTTAGGGAAGAGCAGAGGGGTCAGGCTCTTCAAGCCTTAAAGGGCTACGAGGAAATCTGTACTAGAGCAGAGGTGAGTGGTGAATCAAGAATTGTTGCTTTTGGATTGCATGCTCTGGTCTCTGGTGGATGATAGAATAGTAACAGCTTATAGTTCTTCTAGGTTCCAGCAGAGATACTGATGACTGAGAACGACAATGTGGCAGCGGGGCTTTTGGAACTTATTGCGGTCCATAAGATCGCGACGCTGATCATCATTGGTATCTGCAAAAGTTGGTATGTGTTTTTACTAGCTGCTGAGGCCTTTTCTACTTGCTGTGGTTATTTAGTGAGACATCTGCATGTCCATCACAGGGTAAACAGATCGAAGAGAAACCTAGCAACAGCTTTGCAGAAAGGCGCTGACCCGACTTGCAACATCTTGTTTATGCATAAGGGAAGACTAATTTCTATTAGGTAATGAATGGGCGGATTTCAAGTAAATCATTTCTGTAAGGCCTCCTAATAGCTACCTGTTAGTGTGATGACTTAATAGTGTAATATTTCTCACACAGTGCTTTCTATTCTGCAGTCAGCAGGATGGAAGTGTCTTTGCTTTTGAAACAAAAGGGACACCTTCTTCCAGATGCAGTCGCCGCTTCTCCCTCTCATGCAGCAGTGGCAGCAGCCCGTCTCCTTTCTTGTGGGATTCATGTAGCACACCATCTTCTGTCTTCTGGCATTCACGGAGCACGCCTGGTATTTTGGACCCTTCACAACTGGATGACCCTTCTCTCGAGAATGCTGGCTCCATATTTGATGATAGCAGGCTCATTGCTATCCTTGGTCATGAGTCAATTGATGCTTTGAGGGAGCTAGCCCACCGCCCGAATTTGACTGAATGCTCACAAGGATGGCACCAGGCATTTCAATCAAAGAACTCTGAGATATCTAGTGGATGTCAATTATTGGCGGCATCGATTTGGTTCTTGGAGCAAACTCTGAGAATTTTGGGGAGGAATACTGGAAGACCATCAATGGCTGGCCTGCAGCATTTGAGCTTATTGTTAGGGTTCTTAATACCACGCAGCAACAACTTAGCCACAACAGCAGTGAATGCAATGGACTCACACTTGACAGGCTCTCAATAGCGGCAAAAAAACTTATAAACCGATTGCTTGATGTTGCATCAGATGTTGCTGAAGCGAGGAAGACACCAGAGAAGTTATTTTTTATACTATACATGCGCAAAGCAATTATTGATTCAGATCCCTCTCTCCGGAGAGTGCTCCCTGCAGATTTTGTGAGTAAGGTAGACAGAGTCATCACAGTACTGAATGATTCAGCAAGGGGAATACTTCGAGATTTTAAAGTGTTGATCCAGAACTATAGCTTGCAGAAAGTAGAGCAGGACGGAAGCATCTTACTGATAACCAGGTATGTCATGAAATACATCAGATTGCTGATAAAGCATGCTGGCTCGCTTGATCCCATTTTGGGCTGTGGTCAAAACAGCGACTTGTTTGAGGGAGTAAGCTTGACAGGTCATCTAGTACGTGGGCTTATTAGTGACCTGAACAATGTTGTTGAAGAAAAATCTAGGTTATATGCTTCTCAACAAGGACTCCGATGTATATTCTTGATGAACAATGCTCATTTTGTAATCCAGGAGGTCGAGCATTCAGATATACAGCTGATACTCGGAGCTGAGTGGCTTAAGCAGCGCAGGGATGAATTTGATATGTACATGAGGGATTACATGTCCTCGACATGGGAAAAAGCCACATATCATTTGACAGTTGCAGCAAGTCCCCCTCATAAAAGACTTAGGCCTGGCCTCCTTGGTATTTTCCACACAAACGCAAAACCACTTTTTGATTCTTGTTTCAAGGAAACCTGCGACTCTCAAATGCACTGGAAGGTGCCGTGTCCAGTTCTCCGGTCCAGGCTTCGTGAAAGCATCTCGGAGCATGTTATTGAAGTCTACCAGGTGTATTTGGAAACTCTGAACCAGCCTTCGATAGGAAGTGCTGGGGATTTGAAGAGCAGAGTCAGTGAATGTTTGAAGGATTGAAGGACCGAAAACGGCGACCAGAGGGGGGTGAATGGGAGCCGAAAATTTCTTTCGAAAATAGTTGGCTACTGTCCCAAAATCACCACCAAAAGTGCAAACAAAACACCATGATGTCCACGACCCAACTAGTGAGTGGATGTTCCCTAGGAACACAGCGGGACACCATAAACGAGCACGGAACAAAAACTAAACCGAGAGTCAGAAAAAGAGATACTCAACTTCTATGGAGAGGAAGCGAGTTCTCAAACCAAAGTACCCATGCCAACTGGTGACAAGAATACTTAGAAAAAGATCCTTGAGACGCTAGACAATCAATGCAAAAGACGGATCTCAAAACGAGCACTCGGAAAGCCCAAACACATAAATTCAGCAGCAGGTCCCGGAGATTCCGCGTTTTTCCCCGGAGGCTCCGCGTCCCGGAGGTTCCACGTTTTCGCCCGGAGGCTCCGCGGCCCGGAGGTTCTGAAAGTCCCTAGTTTGGTTTTGGCTAATTGATGAAACCTAGGACTAACCTTTGTATCTAAGTGGATGATTTAGATAAAGGTGGTCATTGAATATGAGACATGACATTGACTCATATGACCAAGATGGTGAAGACCAAGATGAAGCTTGGCTCGATGGACCGGTTATGAAGGTGAAGGGCAAGTCGAGGCTTCGAAGCGAAGGACCATGCGATGGTGAAGCTTGAGCAAGACTTGGCGCCGACGGACCGATGCAACGGTGAAGAGCAAGTGAAATCAAGGTCGATGGATCGAGACGGTCATGCGATGATATGAAATGGATCATATCTTTTGGAGAAACAAAATAGGCTCAAGGCAAAGGTATAACCATATGGCCATTTTGTTTTACACTCAAGACACCATAGAGGGTGTGAGTGGTTTAGGGTCGATAGCCGAACTATTAAGAGGGGAAGTCTTATCGGTTATTCGACACACGGGTGCCACTAGGTGAATTCATGAAGTGTATTGCATGTAGGGCCTAGTGAGCTAACTGGAAAACCTTTGAAAATGATTGAGAAAAAGCTAACACACAAGCACATGGAGATGTACACTTAATGGTGTTGGCACATTTACAAAGGTGGCGTTGGTTGCGCTGTGGTTTGCGGGTAGAGAGGGGTTTCGGTTCCTCTCTCCCTCCCGCCGAGCGTGCGAGCGCGGGATTCAGGCGATTTCGGGGAAATGAAATGCCTATTTTCCACTACACCGGAAGTCGGAAAAGAAACGGAGGCGAACGGAGGTCACAGAGGTGACCGGACGCTGCACCGGACGCGGTCACGGTGTGACCGGACGCGTCCGGTCAGTACAGCGGAGCAGACAGGCGCGTGGGCTAGGGTTTGCAACCGGCGCGTCCGGTCACTCGTGGGACCGGCGCGTCCGGTCAGGCGCCCTGAGGAAACAGCAGTTCGCAAGGTCGATCGGACGCGGTGAGCGTCCGGTCACACACGATCGGACGCGTCCGGTCGTCAAGGGAGCTTACTGGACTCCGACCGGACGCTGGCACTGTCGCGTCCGGTCATTCTCTGGAGCGTGTCCGGTCGTTGCTTCGCGGGCGCGCGGTACTATGCGCCCGGCGCGTCCGGTCGGTTGAGCGGCGCGTCCGGTCATCACGTTTGACCGTTAGCGTGCAGTGACCGTTGGAGGATCTAACGGTCGCGTTTGAATTCGGTGGACACGTGGATGGCGCAGGGCGACCGGACGCGGTTGAGCGCGTCCGGTCAGTTTCGACCGGCGCGTCCGGTCATCCCGAAAAAACGATTAGTGGAGTGGCAACGGCTCTATTTGTTTGGGGTGTTTATAAATACTCGTTGGCCGGCCCTTGGGGAGCTCTCTTGGCATTTCTAACACTCTTGTGCATCCTTTGAGCTAGAGCTACTCCTCCCACTCATCTCTCTTGCTTGATTGCAAATCAAAAGTGAGATTGAGTGATCCCAAAGTGCATTGCATAGCTTGAGGGCATCTAGTGGCACTTGTGGGTGGTTTAGCCGGTGGATTTCTTGTTACTCTTGGAGAGTACCGCTCCTAGCCGGCTTGGAGATTGTTGGAGGCGTTGGCAAGATAAGGTGATTGTTGTTGGCCACCTCCGGTTGATTGTGAGAGGTTCTTGTGCTTTCCTCGGCGGGACGCCAAAAGCAACTCTAGTGGAATCCGCGTGTCATTGAGTTACCTCACTTGAGAGTGGCGTCTTACGGTGCCTTGCGGGGCGTGCCTTGAGGGGCAAGTGACTTGAGGGTCACACCGGGGAACCATCTAAGTGTTGGTCGACACAACCGGTGACGTAGCTTGTCGGTGCACAAGTGAACACCGGGTGAACAAAAATATTGTGTCTCTTGTCTCCCGGTGATTGGTCTTCATATTGTATTGTTGTCAATATTGATTGATTATATATCTTCTTGGTGATTGGCAACATCTTCACTCCACCGTTGGTATAAGAATCACAATCCTCTCTCTTGCATTTACATTCACTAGATTATCTTGTGTAGCTCTAGTAGTAGCTTTGCTAGTAGTGTTGTTAGCTTGTTCTCTAGTGTAACTTTAGTGACTTAGCTCTTGTGTGAACTAGAGTTCTTAATCTACTAGACTTGTGGATAGGAGGCTTGCATCACAACCTTTGGCTAAGCAAAACTCGCTTTATGCTGTTTGTTATTCTAACAAGTTTGCTTAGTGTATTTTGTAGATTTTTTTATAGGCTATTCACCCCCCTCTAGCCTTCTAGGACCTTACAGGTTCCGCGTTTTTCGCGGAGGCTCCGCGCTGTCCAGAAACAGCAGCACGAACCAAAGAAGAACGGGTCAAAACTCGATCAAAATAACTCGGATTGATTTGAAACTTTGCAGGTAGGTTCTTTGGAGTGTTGAGAAGATATCTTCAAGACATCAACACCCAGTTTCAAACCTATCACGAGAAATCGAAGAAAAATGAAAAAGCACCGGTTCTTGAGACCTAGACCAAGAAATCGCCCGATCTGCGAGCTCGTGAGGAATTGGTTGATTCCTTCGGTGGAAAGGCTCGACTCACGTCATAGCTCAAATCAAGGCAACAAGAACGAACCAAAATGGTCTAGAAATGAAGAATCGGCTCAAGAACGAGAGGGGGAAGAAGAAGAACGCGAAGAACACATCAAGAACACACGAATTGATTCAAAACACCGAACACCGGAGGACACGAGGTGGTTAGGGCCACCATTCCCTCAAAGATTCATGGTTCTTACACTAACCGGAGGATTAGTGGACCTCTCTCATAAGCAAAGCAACTAGAGGAAGAAAACCCTAGAAGGATGAAACAAAATGAGGTGGGTGAGAGAGGTGAGGATGGCTTGGGGCTGCCATCCCCTATTTATTAGGGCTATTACACATTCCCCTAATTGCCCCTGGATACATAAGAGCTAAACCAATAAGCCCAAGGGCGTAGAGGTCCAACCCGGTCTTCATGTTGATCCGACGGCCACCGCGCCTCCTCACCGGTAGCTTCGCCTCGACACGACCTCCCCGATGCCGCCACGTGCCGTCCGTTCCTCCTCGGAACCTCCGCCCGGGTTTTGAGGCTCAAACCCGTAAACCCGCCTCCGATGGTTTTGAGGCCCAAACCATCAAACCGCTCCGCGAGTAGCGTACTCCATACGCATCCCCCGCCATCCGACGCGTGTCACCTCCACGGTCAACACGGTCACTCCAATGTCTTCTCGCGCTTGTCGATGTCCCAAGTGTCAGCCACCGTGGCTAGCCACCCGGCCTTCGGGTCCCTCGGTCCAAGCCTCATGTCCGTCCTTCACCCCTCCGGTCCATCGGCACGGCACGTCCTCCTTGACCTTCACCTCGCCGTCGGCTACCGCCTCCGTGCTCCACACATCCACAACACAAGCCAAGAGACATGTCGCACACAAGGCTTTCGTCAAGGTAGGGTTAGTCGCCACTCAACCTACTTCGTGGATCATATTGATAATCACTCATCACAAAACGAACACATAAGGGTACTTGTCAACTTTGTGTTCGCAGTGAACATGAATCATAGTCTTGCTATCAACAAGATCTGAATTCTGAAGACCAAGAATGGAAGCCGCAGTCCTTTTGCTGATGTCGTACCAACGATACTTCACAGTAAGACTTGAGTGGTGTAACTGTGTGCGTGCACTCCCCCACTGAAGTGATCGTAGTAGAAGAACGTTCAAAGGATGAACAAATCCCTACTGTCCTGTGAATAAAAAACTGAACTGTAGGCCTCCGGGCCAATTTGCATACATCTATTCCCGTCCCTGTGGATGTTGGACATAATCAGTTTCTTAACAGGTGTACTTATTTCTATATGGGTCGTGCTCCATTGAAATTTGTAGAAGAAATCACTCTCTCCCCTCCCCATCAGAAGAATAGCGATATGTGTTTAGGGTTTGTTTGGTTCAACCACGAGCTGTGCAAAAGTTGTTTTGAGTGAGCTATGTGTTGTGAAAAGGTTAAAAGTTGTCTGTGAAACAACTATGAAAGCTAACCACTTTCTCTATCTCCCTTAAAACAGTTGTTAAACATCTATCTAATTTCACCCATTTGGAAAATCAGAAAAACAAAAGTAGAATCCAAGGTGCTATAAAAATTGTACCACACGAGAATAGTTGTTCAAAAAACAGTTTTAGGTTCTACCTCTTCTCTTTGATTGATGTTCTGCCTTTTTAACATCAGAAGTACTTTTCGAAGTTAAACCAAACACAGCCTTGGTCTCAGGCCATACATTATTCGGAGAAAGGAGTGGTGAGTACGAGACTGCTGATGATTCCAACGTCGTTGATTCGATACATTATTTGCAGAAGTACTTTGGGGTCCTGCATCCAACGCTCGTTGTGAAAACGGTATGGATATTTTCCAACCGTATTCAAGACGGAATCTGTTTAGAGAAGTTTAGATCTATCCATATTCGAGTCTGGATATTTAACATCCGATACTGTATTCGTATTCGAATACTGAAATCATATATTTATGATGTCGATATTCAATTGTATTCTATCCGGCATGGTTGACACTATTCGTATTTGAATCCGAATCCGGACTGAAATATGAAAACAAATATAATATCAGTAATATCCGTCCGTATCCGATCCGTTTTCATCCCTATCCAGCGCTGATGATTCTCAAGCGGTTGCATGCCAAGAGCAGCAGGCATGACATCCTGTTTTCCTGGCTTCCTGAGGCTGCAAGAAACAAAATACTAAGGCCTTGTTTAGTTCCAAAATTCAGAATTCAAAAAGTGTTACAGTAAAACTTGCAGCATATGCATGAAGTACTAAATATAAACGAAATTAAAAACTAATTGCACAGTTTGCGTGGAAATTGCGAGATGAACGTTTTGAGGCTAATTAGTCCGTGATTTGACACTAAAATGCTACAGTAACACTTTTGCTAATGATAGATTAATTAGTCTTAATAATTTCATCTCGCTGTTTCCAGGCTAGTTGTGCAATTAGTTTTTTAGTATCTAAAAATATCTTCCGACATCGCATGAAACATCCGATGTGATATTTTCGTCGAAAACTTTTCGAAACTGAACGAGGCCCAAGGCTATCTGCTCGATGATTCCCAAGCGGTTGCATGCCACGGTGCCAGAATCCAGACCAAGGACGTTGCATAGTTTTTGCAGGTAGCTGACTGTTTCGTTGGCACGTTTTGGACTGCCATTTTGCATATCACATGGCTTTCCTGTTAGGCATCTCGAAGGACGGAAATGTTAGACTCCAGTGTGCCTCCTAGAGAACTCTGTTAGCCAATCAAGTTGTAGCATCGCATAATTATAGAGAAATGGCCCAGAGTAAGCCTGAGACTGTTACGGCCCAACAAAGTTTATCGAAATGGGCCTGTCAATGCGCGGCCCACCAAGAATTCCCAGACCAGCAATAGCACAACTGCAACCACTAGTAGCCCAGAGCCCCAGCCCATGCAGGAGAAAGCCCAGGACATCACAGAGGCTCAAAGCATGTTTTCCTTCCCTTAAAAAAAAGTTTTTCCTCCCTGGAACAAAATCCAGGGTAACTTCCATTCAATTTCTGCGGAGTACTTCACATTGAAGTTAATCTACTTCCTCGGTATCCACAGCCAGAAACCCTGCTGCACTGCACGGAGCTTGGATTGTCCTCTGCATCGTACTGCGGTTGCACCATCTCAGCATTTGGAACTGTCGCTAGCCCTTGTTTAGATGACATCAAAATTCCAAGTTTTTTCACTCTCTCTCCATCACATCAATTTTTAACCGCTTGTATGGAGTATTAAATGTAATTAAAAAAATAACTAATTACACAGTTTAGTTGTAAATCACGAGATGAATCTTTTGAGCCTAGTTGGTCCACGATTGGACAATATTTGTCAAATAAGACGAAAGTGATACTATTCATCGGGTTAAAATTTTTTTCCAATCTAAACAGGGGCCTAGCTCTTTCAGTACAGAATCATTCCCTTCTTACATGGAATCTGCCATTGAGATCAGCGCCAGGAAGCAGTTAAATTCCTTCCGTGCTTCCCAAAACAGTGGCAGCAAACAAGATCGGCAGACCAGAGGCAGTCTCCTTTGCCTTGCCTGTCATCATTGCAAGACAAGAACAGAAGGACTCTGATCAGGTGACCATCCATCACCATGGAAGCAGAGCAGGAGCAGGCGCTGCCCCACATGCAAACGCCCGGGGCAGACGACAACAAGAACAAGGTCCACCTGGCGATGGGGGGCGATGTCCAGCAGTGCTTGCTCTCCCTTCGCTGGGCACTGCGCAACGTCCCACGGAACTTCACACTGGTTCTTGTCCACGTCTACCGCCGCCAGGCCACCAGGATCCCCACCAGATGTATAAGCCATGTCCTGAAACCTTAACACCAAAGAAGAGGCAGTCAAGCCTGACTACTAGCCACTAAGCCTATGATTGGCTCCTTCCTCTTCTTACTTATTTACCTGCTTTCAATTTTTCATCTCAGTTGGAGCTTTGATGCCTGTAAGCATGCTCAGCGAACAGGTTGTGAGTGCATACAGAACAGAAGAGAGGGAAAATATTGATACTTAGAGATGTACATCAAGATCTGCACACGTGAGAAGGTTAACAATTCTGGATCCGGAATGATGAGCCTTTAGTGGTATTGCTGGGGCAGGTGTTAATTAATATTCTAGTTTTCATACAGGTTCAGGCAGAGACACTCATAGCTGAGAATGATGATGTTGCAGCTGAGCTGATGGATCTCATTAAACAGTGCCAGATTACCATCCTCATCATGGGATCAGTAAGAAATAGGTATGTTGATCACAACTATTTCTGTCATATGCTCCCTCACGTTTCAAAATCTACAAAATTTGACCCCAGGTCTATGCAAAATTGTTAAGATTTGTCGTACAACGATGGTACTAATAGGGCGTCATGAAAGATACTTCAATGATTAGAAAATGTGACCAACAAAGGGAAAACTAGGCGGTTTTTCATTAACAAGAAAATAGGCACCCAAATTCGAGTTGAAGATGACTCAAATCTGGGTGGTTTGGTGCATGACCACACCTCCCACCCAACTAGTTGAGCTAATATCCAATGCTAAGAAAAAATAATGGTCAAAGGCATATTAGAAACGACAATGTCTGGTAGCATGTTATAATGTGTATGTATACTTTTTTTTTTGGTTATGTCATGTGATTTAAAATGTATGAGGCAGAATAAATGGTTTGAAGAGCAAACTATCAACAACTTTGGAGAAGCAAGCTGATCCATCATGCAACATTTTATTTCTACAGAACGGAAACCTCATTTCTAGCGGGTAATAATTTTAGTTTTGTTATACTAACCAGTAGGGGACTACCCCTCCTGTTTCCTAAAAAAAAGTTCTGTTGAACTAGCAAATTGTCTAAATATTAGTTGTTTATCTATGTTTGGGGATCTTAAAAAGTCCTGCAAATAATGTCTCTGAAATAGTTATTGCATGCAAACACAGACATGAGGATGACAGTGCCTATATGATTGGAACATACGACTTACCTTCTTTCAGAAGCTTCCACCACCTCTCAAGTGGCAGCACCTACACCAGCAGTACCTTGTCTTCATTCTTCAGGGACTCATGTAGCACAGGCAGTGTACTTGATATCACAAGGCTAGATGATACTGTTCTGGAGGACACTGCCTCCATATTTGACGATACCAGGTTCAGTGACATCTTTGGACATGTGTCAATTGGTGCTTTCAAGGAGGTAACAGCTAGCCACCCAAATCTGGCTGACCAATCACAAGAACTGCACCAGGCATTTCACACCAAGTGCATCGAGGTCTTGACAAGGTGTCAGTTTGCTGGAAGTACTGACTCGGTTCTCGGAGTAGACTGCAAGGGTTTAGAAGGGGAACAGTGGAGGATAATTAAGAGCTGGCCTGCAGCACTAGAATATATTGTCAGAGTCCTCAACCACGCAGCCCTTATGCAGCCCAAGCAAAATTGTGTTGCAAAGGTTCTCAACACATTGCAGCTGCAGCTACTTAAGCAGAATAGCCGTACTTGCAGTATGTTCACAACCAACAATGTTTCAGAGGCATCTAAGGAGCCGGTTCATCTGCTGCTCAATCTTGCCTCCCAAGTTGCTAAGGTGAAGAAATCACCTGATAAGCTCTTCTGTGTATTGTACATGCACAGAGCACTGTATGATGCCATCCCTACTCTTTCAAGAGCGTTTGGTGAAGAATTTGTGAAGAAAGAGACGGAGGGAGTTTTTGCAGCACTGAAGGATTCTTCACTGGAAATAATTCGTGAGCTGCCCGAAGAAGGTACCAATGGAAGGCTGCATTCTCACGGTAACCGGATACCTCATGAAATACATCAGGTTACTGGTAAATCACATTGGATCACTTGATATGATTCTATGCACAAGCCAGGCTAATGATCTGTTGACCATCGAAAGCGTGAATCCAACAGGTCGTCTAGCAACTGGGCTCATTGCTGACCTGGAATCAGTTCTCAAGGAAAAATCTAGCATCTATGCACCTGAACCAGGACTACAGTCTCTATTTCTGATTAACAATGCGCATTTCATACTGCAACAAGTCGAAGAATTGGATGTACGCCTGATGGTAGGAGCCGAGTGGATCAAAAAGCGCTGCTACCACATCGAGCAGTACAAGACGGATTACCTGTCCTCATCATGGAAACAGGTTGTGCATCATTTGGAGACTGAAACAAGCACTTCACCTCCCAAGAGGCGCAGGAACAACTTCCTCAAGATCTTCTACTCCACTCCCAGTTTCCTCAAGAGCTTTGAATCGGCTCTGAACAAAACCTGCAAATCCCAGATGCACTGGAAGGTGCCTAGCCCGGTTCTTCGCATCGAGCTTCGCATACATGTCATACAGTATGTTGTCCAAGCATATCGCGCGTACTGGGAAGGCTTGGAAGAGTCGGAGAGAAGCGATCTCAAGGATTTGGAGCCAGACCTGAAGAGCAAACTCAATGAATTGTTTGAGGGGTGAAGAATTACCTCTGTATCATCAGACACACAAAAAAAAAGGTCTGAAATGTAAAGTACTAAATCACACGGTGCAAGTCAGAAAGTAGACGCTTGGTATAATTGATTTGATGCATGAATCACTAGCTGCCTAGCTAAATGCAGATGCTAAGCACCTGCTTAGTGGAAATCGCACAACAAAATCAGAAGCACCTGCTTAGTGCAAATCCTACAACAAAATCAGAGGCTCTAAACTTATGCCCTTCGTTTTATGATATCTGTCACAGTCCCACTTGTTGAAACATTTGGAAGTGAACTAGGGGTGTTGTCATGTTGTCAAGATGTCAACATAAGAAAACTGTAATGCACAACACAACTGAACCCATAGTAATGGCGATGCTCTAATAGATAGATGGAGAAGTGCCCAACACAACTGCATCCAATTAACTAACTATGGTGAACTGTAAGACAAGGTGATCCCTTGTCACCTATTTTATTTAACTTAGTTGCTGATTGCTTAACAAGAATGGTGCATAGGGCTCAGCAGAATGGTTTGTTGGTAGGCTTAATTGATCATATTATTCCAAATGGTGTGGCAATATTACAGTACGCAGATGATACAATAATCTGTCTTCAACATAATATCCAGGGTGCCACTCATATGAAATTTCTTTTATATCTCTATGAGATGATGGCTGGGCTCAAGATTAATTTCAATAAAAGTGAAGTTTTGATGATAAATGATGAGGAGAGTTGGGGTCAGACATATGCAGAGATTTTTAATTGTCAGATAGGATCTTTCCCAATCAAGTATCTGGGTGTTCCAGTAAGTCCAAGTAGATTAACATATATGTGACTGGTTACCTTTGGTTGAAAAAAGTAATAAACGCTTAGATGTTTGGAAAGGTGGCAATATGTCTATAGCAGGAAGGGCCACTTTGATTGATTCCAGTCTTAGCAATTCTCCTATCTCACATGTCAGTTTATCTCTTGCCAAAAACAACTGTTGAGTGCTTAGATAAGATTAGAAGACGTTTTTTTCTGGCAGGGAGGTGGAACTAAGAAAAAGTATCATTTATTAAAATGGGAAAAAGTATGTAAAAGCAAAAAGAAGGGAGGCTTAGGAATAAAAAATTGAGAAAAATGAATGTCAGTTTACTGTGTAAATGGTGGTGGAGATTGGAAAAGGAAAATGGTCTGTGGCAAGATATCATCAAGTATAAGTATTTGAGAAATAGCTCTATTCATGAAGTGGGCCACAAACTTAATGATTCACAAATGTGGTATGATCTTCTCAAATTTAAAGATGTCTATTTGCAAGGGAGAACTGTTAGCATTAAGAATGGTGAAAATGTTAGATTTTGGTTAGATCCATGGCTATACGAAGAACCTTTAAAAGATATTGCTCCAATTCTGTATGAACTCAGTATGAACAAACTTGTTAGTGTTGCTAAGATTAAGAATGGAGAAGTTAGTATGCAGTTCAGTAGATGGCTGCATGGAGATTATTTAGCTGCTATGTGGGGGGAAATTTGGGATGGCACCATTGATTTTGCTTTGTTTAGTGATCAAGATATCATTACCTGGAAATTTGAGAAGAATGGAACATTTTCTGTTAGATCTGTATATGATGGTTTGACTAGGAATGACTCTGGAATTTACCATAAAAGAATTTGGAAAGGCAAGATCCCACCTAAAATAAAAATCTTTTTGTGGTTGATGACCAATGATGCAATTTAGACAAAAGACAATTTAATCAAAATAAAATGGAAAGGTGATTCGAAATGCAGGTTTTGTGACTCTGAGGAAAATTTGACACATATGTTCTTTCAATGTCCTATTGCCAAAGTCATTTGGTCCACTGTAGCTGTAAGCATTGGTGCTAACAATATTCCTGATAATCTAAATCAATGTTGGAAATGGTGTGAAACATGGCTGCCATATGGTAAGAAATCATCCCTGGGGGGTTGCAGCTATATGCTGGGCCATTTGGAAAAATCGGAATAAAGCATGCTTTGAAGGAAAGCTGATAAAAAATCCACTTGAAATTTTTTGTCACGCATGTGCCCTCATGAACTTCTGGACAGGTCTCTATGCTCCTGCTGACAAAGAACAGCTAGAGGAAGGGGTCGCCACCATGCTGAAGATTGCAAAGGAGCTTCTAGCTGCCCAACAGGGGAACACCACGCCTGGGCAGCTGATGGACTGTGATGAGCAACATGAAGACAGTGAAAACTTGCCATGAGAAAAGCTTATCGTCAGTCTGATTATGACCTTCTGTTACTTGTAATGTCCTGCTCTGGTTTGGTTGTATCTTTCATGATGACTTGTATCGGTGGTTAAAGCCCGATGGGTCTGAAGTTAGTTTGGTTTGTTAAGTAGTTTCTAGAATTCGATCTTGGTTATGGCTAAGTTTGGCACGTCCGATGCCAGTCCCTTTTCTTTGTCAAGTCAGCTTCAGGTAGTTTCTAGTTCTGCTGAATCTATCTTCAATCTCTTGTATCAACTCTTTGTATTTCCGTTGCTTGGCTAACGGAAATGAGGTTATCTCGCGTTGAAAAAAATTAACTAACTATGGATACCTGATGAATGGGACGGCAGATGGAGAAGTGCAGTCCGAGCTAGCGGCGTTGGAATCTCCTCTCACCGCTGCCTAAACGTGGTGCCCCCTCCTTCCTCGCCGTGCGCTCCGATCAGTTGATGCGATGCGCCTGGCAGCACGAGGAGGCGGAACGGGGGCGGCTACGAGAACCTTAGTAGAGTGATGGAGCCCATTAGCTGCGGGTTGTGGCCTTCGGCGTGGGGGCACGCCGGCAAGCACGACGGAGTGGAGCGACCAGAAGAGGACGACGCCGCTCTCCGTCTCCGGCGACGGGACTGGGAGGACGGCCATTCCATTAGTGGCCTCGTGGGCCAGACGGCTTGTGGAGAGTAATCTCGATCCAACTAGGAGATGGGTCGGGCCGATTCCGATCCAGTTAGTAGGCGTGCCGAATGAATCCGCAGGCCATGTGTGGATGGCCCGCCTCCGCTCCCGAATCCGGCGGCGGCTGCTAGCCGCTGAGGGTCCCGTCGCTGGTCGACGACCACGGAGGCACGGACTGCTGCCGGCGCATACGAGGGCGAGAGGCCTGGCCGTGTGGCGGGGCTTGTGGCGCGCCGTTCCTTTCCCTTCGATGTCCGCCGTGACCGTGCGCACGCTACTCTTGGAGGCGACGGAGCGGGTTGCTGGCGTTCTCGGCGTGCTCGCCGCCCGCCGCACGCCCACACCTGAGTGGCCGAGTGCCCGAGTGCGCGTACGCGTTCAAGCAGGGTTGCAGGCCACGTCCTGAATTCCTGATGAAGCATTCGGCTTTGTAAGGTACACTGGATTCCTGGAAATTACAATTTCACGGTGAATTTGATTGTCTCTTTCCCCTATCTTACTGATTTCGCGTGCATCTACATGACCACTCTCTAGAAGGGGAAACAGTGTGTTGCCATTTTACTTGTTAATTGATGTGGCTGATTTTATTGCAAAAAAGTACTGTCTGTGTCCCAAAAAGATTACGATAATTACATGTTTGAACCAAGTCAAACTTTATGAAAAAAAATGATATCAACATTTATATCTCTAGATAGATTTACTATAAAAATAAATTCTATGATTGATCGAATAATATTTATTTGGTATATAAATGTTAGTTACTTTTTTATATAAATTTGGACAACTTAAAATTGTTTGACTCATTGAAAAACGAGAATTATGTTCTTTCTGGGACTGAGAGAGTAGTTGATGCATGAAAACATATAATAGCAATAACAGTGACGAGAGTTCAGTTTTCTGTTCAAGCACTGAATGTTGGTTGTTGTAAATGTAACTCTTTTTCGTTCCAAATAAATGTAACTCTTTGTTCCCAACAAATGGGACGACAGGGGGGAGTGTTCTCACTGGAACTCTAAACACACAATGAGAGTTCAAGGCTCTTGCATTTGCAAAAGTATGAAAAACTAAGATGTTTTTGCTTGGAGTACCCAAGTTTTGGCTTTTAAACACATTCTCAAAAGATCATATACCTTTCATTTATAAACTGATCATATACCTTTCATATATAAATTAGTCCTTACATGATGCATCATTGTATTCATTTACATGCAGAGGCCATTTAAGAGCCAAAATGGGAAGCGAAGAACATACAGAAAGTGTTTCTAACATCACAGGTGCTGGAAAGATGCTTTGTAACCTGTTTACTGCTCCTACCCGGTGCACCCTTCAAAAATCTCCATCAACTGCGCCTCCAGCACCTCAGGAGTGTACCACTCATGCTGTCACCGAACCTTCCTGGATCTCTCAAAGTGCACCTGATAAGCTGTGATAACCCTTTTGCACACCGCTCGCCTCACCCCCTCATGAAGCCGAGGGTCTTCCACTTTCCAGTGCTTCTGGTTAAAGTAAGTTGTGTCGAACTGGCAGCAAAACTTGGCACTGTTGGAAGAATGGCTGAAGCAACAGCCAAGCATGCCTGTCCTTGTGCTTAGGCATGAAACCACAGGTCCCCATGACAAGTCCACATATGTCTCCATATATACCGTGCCCTCATATCTCACTCAGCTGCAAACTCTCCATTTGTTTGTCAATGAAATGAAGATTGTTCATCAGGAGAAGCACTGTAAATCTCCAGAGCCATAGGCCTGAGCTGGCCTGAGGAGCATGGATTCTAAGCAGGTAATCAGATTTTGCACAATATGGTCCAGCGAGTCCATGCTCGTGTCCTTACCATCGATTTGAGCAAGGATAGCACTGACAGAGATATGGTGATGCAACAATGGCCTGATGTAATTCATGACATACTGAGTCACTTCAATGACAGCTCCACCTTTTGGCATGCTCCTGGAAGCACGCCTCTGAATCAAAACTTTTAGCTCGCAAAGCATTTGAAACGCAGCTTCCCTCAGCTTATATGTTGTGCTTCGACAATCTTCGGGATCCTGTTGCAATATGGCAAAGAATTCAGCATTGAGTACCTTGTGCAGACGCAGCACAACAAAGAGGTCATGAGGCAACAAATGTAGCTTGGCGATCTCATCTGCAAAGGCTAGAAGGCGAAGTGCGTATGACCACGCAAGTGTAGGTTGGACCACGGCCTTGATGTGAATCTCCTGCACCATGGCATCGATCATTCTGCACCTTGTGCCACTGCCATGCTGCGACTGTGTGATCGCCGCCTCTGATGCAGTTGATCATTTGATCGATGTTTCTGCAGATGTTGGCATCAGCATTGTCAGAGCCAACATAGCTGTTGACAGATACTGACGTCAAAGAATGAGTGTGCTGGTGGGGAACACAAGAGATGCACCACTTGAGATTGGGGATGCCTCCATGCTCTAGGGGGGGCACTTTGTTGCTTGGAGGGCAGAGATGTGCTCAGTGGTCACATGACATTGGAAATTTAGTGACTCTGCGTGACAATAAAGTCAGAGCTTGTTAAGGGACTCCGTGTTGTAACAAAGTCAGAGAGTTTGTTGTGTCCACTGAATCGAGCTACTTACCATCCAGGCCAGGCAAGTCTTTGAAAGTGAAGTCCGTTGGTTCCACTATTTGAGAGGTTGTTTCTGTGAAAGAACACATTTGACAAGGAGAGCCCTTGCCAACATGTCTAGGCACTTAGCGTTGAGTCATTTTCAGCCTGTTCGTTTCGCTGGTTTATTGTGGCTGAAAGTATTGTTCGCTGGTTTGTTGTGAGAGAAAAACATTGTTGGATGGCTACTGATTCCGCTGAATAGCTCAAACTGTCATCTCGCTCCACTGTTTGGTTTTTTTCTCTCCTCGTAGACTGAAACTGGAGCTATATGGAAGATACAATGCATCGCTGTTGAGTTGGATGAAGATATGATGACCCTTCAGGTAATTCTAATATCCTCTTTGATCGATATATGCAAAACTGCAAAGTCTGCATAGAATATGCTACCATGTCAAAGTACGATGCATAATCCTCACGGCCCGTCAAAGTGATGCAGGCCAGGGACTATGACATGATTGTAGTTGAGAAAACAGAGGTGCAGGCCGGCCTGCTATGGTGAGCTGCCAAGTCAAGGCCTGGCTACAGGTGCAAGGACATGCCTCGTTCAGATTCGGAAGCCAAGATCAAGAACCCAGGGATACCAGGTTTGCAGGGTTCTATTCTATCCTGGATTGTGCCGAGCGGAGCGGCGTCCGGAGCGGCCGGCTGGACTGGACGGCCGCTTCACCCTGCTCCACTAGCCGCCTGGGCGGCTTCGCGTTCCGCCGGCGCCGAATTTTTAAGGGCCGGTTCAGTTCAAAAAAATTTGGCAAAATGACATTGTACCGATTTTCGTTTTTATTTGGTAATTAATGTCCAATCATGGTCTAATTAGGCTTAAAAGATTCGTCTCGTCCATTTCGTCTAAACTGTATAATTAGTTTTATTTTTTATCTATATTTAATGTTTCATGTATGTGTCTAAAGATTCGATGTGACGGGGAATCTTGAAAAATTCTGCAAAATTTTAGTGGAAGTTCTGTTCTTCTTGGGGACACTGTACGGCGTGGACCGGAAGCCCAACGTGCTTGGGCTAGTGAGCGCATGGTTCAAGCCGCTACGATGGGCTGCACGGGAGAAGGGAGATGGGCTTGGGCTCCGTCGTGCGATCGCCGCCCATTCATCAAGACTGCCAACTCTTTTGGCAGGACTTTGAGCAACTCAAGCGAATTATATTTCACGGCAAATCATGTTCATGTACAGTAATATATAATGCTAGCAAAGTATATTCCATAATAAATCATGTACGTAATACAAAAGTTTTAAATATCTCAAAAAAAATTGCAGAAAAGAAACACATGCTCAAAATCACATGGTAAAAGTAAAACCGCATGGTAAAATCCCGACAGCTCTGTTGTCTGTTCATTTCTTGATTATTGCCCATGACATGCCCCTTTCAAAAAATAAACCGACAGGTCATCTGAAAGAAGAGTTTCCTTGGCTGATGAGAGCAACTTCTTCTAGATCTGTGAATCTGTCTCTGTGAGCAGTAGCTATCGATCTTACAGTCGTGGGACAACGGTATCGCTGTTTTATGTTATCGCTACACCCAATACTTATCGATTTGGTAACAGTTTACTTCTGTTTCTTTACACCCATCTAAGAATTCCGTGTGATCCTGATTATTGTTCTGTCACTTCTTTTTTTTTTCCCCCAATGATTTGTCTTCAAACCAATAACGTAACGCCTGTGTGCCTCTAATCTGAAACCATGCGGTGAAGTAGGGTTATTTCTTTCTTCATCTCCGAGACCAATGGGCTACTTAAAGACCTAAACTTGTTGTCATTCTTGTGGTTTTAAAAGGGTTTGAGTTCCACAATAGCATTGACCAGCCCTTAGTAGAGTGTGTCCATAAACTAAGAAGAGCTACTTCTTTATTGGGTGGACCTTCAGTTTTCAAACCATTATATTCTAACCCTGTACACCAAACATCAAGGTCCAATGCAGCAAGCTACAAATATTTTCTCCAATAATCCCCTGATGCCTGCCTCTCAGAGTCAAAGAATGATTGAAAGACCTCAATGATTCGTAGGACGTTCCAAACCCACAAGCAAGGCATAATATGCATCATAAGCACAACTGTCCACACGACTCACATGCAACACGCCACCGGACACAAGAAGCAGCAGCACGAGCAGCGAGCAGCATGCACCGCACCACCACTGCACAAAAGAAGCCTATAAAAAATTGCTCAACCATCCATCTATAATCTATAATACATACAGAAGGACACAGCAATTAGGCCAGCAGGTCTTGCTCCGCTAATCGCCAGATTAGCGGAAGGCCATCTTGTCTCTGATTGTGCTTTTCCCTCTCCCGCACGCTAACCCACCCGGCTTGACCCGGCCGAGCGCCCTAATCATGCAGCCCACGCCGCTTTTTAATCAGTTCCGGCTTGCTAATCAGCATTATTTTACGCCGCCGTGACACCATGGCGGTGCCTGCCGGGATCGGAGAGCTCGTCGTCGTCGCTGGCTCGGAGCAGCTGCCGGCCGTTGACTAGCGGTAGACTCGCCGGATACTCAACCGGCCCCGGCCGTCTGTCCGGCTAAAAATACCAATACGGTTGCTGTCCGGGAACTGCAAAGTGCCCTGTGCACAGTCACCATTGTCGGAAACGACGCCTTTTCCATCGTCTCTTGTCGTCTTGACGTATCTCGCTTGTTGCATTGCATGCGCCATGCGCTGTTAACATCCAACCTAGCTAGCTGTTATTAGCTTCCTGCCTGCAGTGACTGTTTCTCATCAGAGAACATGCACAAGGGAAAACCTCTTTTCTGTAAAAGTATCTGTTCCTATATATATATGCTAGTTGAGTGCTGTCATGCTGGGAATTTCTTCAGTATGTGGCAGGACTCAAGAGCAGGCATCTGTTCTGTTCTTCAGTAGATCGAGAGCATCTGTGCTGCTGTGGCCCTATATGATCTGCACCTAATAATCGATCTTCAGCTAGCAAGGGTTACTTTCAGAATTTATACCTCCGGACCACTACTTCCACGGCTGGAAGGAAGAAGCAGAGAAGGAACCAATTCCGTGCTGTGACTTCAAAAAATGGCATGTTCTGGGCAAGGATTTCAGCGTGTGCGATCTACAATTCAGCTTGTCACTGAATTCATGATTATTGCGATGACAAGACATTTCCAGACACGACATTTATATATATACACTACTATGTGCGAAGCACATCGAGGGCTTGTTTAGATTGCAAAAAAAATGAACCTGATGAATAGTACCATTTTCGTCTTATTTGACAAATATTATCCAATCGTGGACCAACTAGACTCAAAAGATTCATCTCGTGATTTCCAACTAAACTGTGTAATTAATTATTTTTTTACCTACATTTAATACTCCATGCAAGCGGTTAAAAATTGATGTGATGGAGAGAGTGAAAAAATTTGGAATTTGGATGGCATCTAAACAAGCCCCGAGTATATATTTGTGGTACAGTGTTAGGAATTCGGATGCAAGAAGTAGGTGCTATGTTAGGTGATTAGGTCTGGGGTCTATACTCTATGCACGGGTAGCTGCCCTTGTTCTTTTCCACGAAACACATAGGCTGTGTTTAGATCCAAATTTGGAGTGCCAAAATACACTGTAGCATTTCGTTTGTATTTGGTAATAATTGTCCAACCATTGACTAATTAGGCTCAAAACATTCGTCTCGCAAAGTACAACTAAACTGTACAATTAGTTTTTGATTTTATTCACATTTAGTATTCTATGCATGTATCGCAAGTTTGATGTGACGGAGAATCTTTTTTTGCATAGTGCACTTTTCAAGTGATCTAAACACAGCCATAGAATCGCCACAAGCAGACAGATGACACATGGTCCTGATGAGTCCTGCTGACAGAACCGGGAGATCGATCGATTTTAGCATTTCATTCCGTGACTAAGCCTGGCTTTTATATTCATCAATTATGCTACGGCCGACGTGGACAGGGTGCTGGATGCAGCACCGATCCGATCGTATACGCTTTACCTGCTGGGAGGCAGGGGTTGCTTTCGGGACAGGACTTGTGATGCCTCTGATTACGCGGTCAAAATTTAACAGCTCAACCCTGATGTCAGAGCGAGCTGTGTCAAATTCCAGTTACAGACGCGCTTGGCTTCTCCCGGTTGTTGCTACTGCGATGGTGATTTGTAAAGCCTTAATCTTTGCGAGTCTGTCTGGAACCTAATCCAGTTTCGTACAAAAAAGCGTCTGGTCATTTCTGGATTAACAATGCGCATTTTTGGCGTCACCGATCTGAATCGAGGACTCGAGGTTAGTTAACAGACGACAAGCTGCTCCAACAGTGCTGTATTATATTGCTTGGTCCTTCATGCACTGCAACTACAGCGGCTAGCAGCAGTTGCTGTTGTGATTCTACTCTCTGCTTGTTGTTTAACTTATCAGGGAGGGTTAGTTAGTTGCTCGGTGTTACTGCATCTGCTTAGATCAGTCAGGCGTCGATTTGCATGCAAACCCCTATGCCTGTTCTGTTGACATGTCCAAATTGAACAGCTCCTGGAGTTTCTTAAGCTATCTTTTGTTTTGAGCAACTGATAGATGGTTTCCATACATTGCTTGGTTCTGAAGAGTAGTTCGTATAAGCACGTCAGTATAGTCTATAGCACTGTGTGGTTTGTTTGTCCGCATTCCTGGAACGTGCAAATGTCAGGGAAACAAAGCTGTGACTGTGAAATCATTCATCTCTGCACACTGCACTAGTAGTAATAACTTTCATCACTCTCTCTCTTTCTGAAAATTGGAGCAGTGCTGAACTGCTGGCTGATATGCCGGTATCATGGGATGCTCCTTTATCTGTTTCCCTTTTTTTTTCTTTACAGAGAATAAAAGCCTGCAGCAGAGGCATTTGTAATCATAGTTCCCATCTCATCCATCTCCGTTCAGGAGAGAACGAAATCATGCACATGGACTGGGCTGTTGGATGCACCCATCGTGTATCTGTGTGGGATTTGTTTTTTCTCCAGTTGGTTTGTGAGGCACTACCGCTCTACTGGCACCTACCTGAATCTGCTGAAGAAAAAACCTAACCAATACTGTACGGCGACAGTTTCATAACTCCTTTCTGCCATCAGCAAAGCCCGGCTCTGCTCTGATCCTGAACCATCCGTTTGCTTGCTAGCCCTCGTTTAGATTGGAGAAAATTTCAACCCGATGAATAGTACCAGTTTCGTCTTATTTGGCAAATATTGTCCAATCATGGACCAACTAGGCTCAAAAAATTCATCTCGTGATTTTCAACTAAACTGTGTAATTAGTTATTTTTTTTACCTACATTTAATACTCCATGCAAACGGCTAAAAATTGATATGACGGAGAGAGAGTGAAAAAAACTTGAAATTTTGAGGTGAACTAAACAAGGGGCTAGTCAAAAAGGGTCGTGTCACTGAAACCAATCACCAGTAGCTCGTGCTGCTGATCCTGAGGTTTTCTCTTTTGCATTGCGTTCGTGAAGCATCGAGAGTGCTTGCTTTGTTTCCCTCAACAGCTCCGCATTGACCTAACCATGGAGGTAGCTACGTTGCTCGCTCGTTCTTTCAAACATCGTCCTGTTCGTGCTCGCCAATAATCCAACAATCTCTGTTACGTTCTTCGTCACGGAACAAAAAGCCTGTTCTTGAGTGCATGAACAGGCAGCGTCAACACGCCAGAGGATCGGAGCCTCCTGATCGAGCGAGCGCGTTATCACTCGTCTAATCATGGTCGTCACGATCTCCCTGATGCGTCCTGCCGCTGTATTATTTTAGGGGGACGTGACACCATGGCGGTGGCGGTGCGCCCCCGGCGGGTGCGTGTATGTGGCACCATCAGATGCGCACACATCCACGTCACTGAAATGTCGAGCACAGTGTGCTCATGTCAGTATGTCACAATTCACAAAGGGTGCAGCCAAAGTAATGGGGGAGCGAATGAAAGAGATCGAGGAGTTATTTTCTTCCAGTTCCAGGGTAGTAGGTGTTGCAGATCAAGTTTGGTCTCTTGTTTTAGCATTTTAATCGCATGTTTAAGGTTTAGCCCCGCTGTCTCGATGCGGCATTAATTAAGATTGTTATCCTAGAGTAGCCATGACATGGGCCTATATGCATACGTACAACAGAATAGTACTGCAGCTTCATCCGTTGCTGTCAGAATTTACCCTTCCAAAGTATTCGGGGCAGGTTCTGTTTGATGTTTAGACTGACATCGTCCTCCATTTGTTTAGCCGTTCTGTTAGATATGAGAGCATCATGCTTTGAACCTATCGGAAGAATAGTATGCAAGCGTAGAAAGGTGGACCCCAACATATGGCTTTACACTGTATATAGAATTGGAGCTGTGTTTTTACATGAACTGTACTCTAGTCTGGAAGATCGCATACGGCATACCTCCTGTGTTTTTACAATGACAAGGCTTTGCATGAGTTTGAGTTGGAAGCGATCAGAGAGAGGTTGTGGTGGTAGTGTCAGCTAGCACATCGCAAGGACCGGGCAGAAGTCATCACCTTAGCTTCAGGCTATACATATACTCTACAAAAAAAAATGTAAGAGTCTTCTGGTTAGGCCCTGTTCAGCCGGCTTATAATTTGTACTTTTCAGCTTATTTTTTTAATCAAAACAGTGTTTTTCTCTTAAAAAAAACAGTCAGAACAATGTTTCAGCTTGTTTTTCAGCACAACCGAACGGGCCTTATCATGATTGGGTTTCATGCGTATGAAATATATACCTGGAACAATAGATTAGTAGTTTGTGTTCAACGCGTAATTTTCAGCTTCATTAAGCGGGTCTGTACTTATCTGTATCTGTACTAAGTGGAACGGCAGCTTTGTGCTATTCTTCATCGGCCAGTTATGATATGAGTGGTCCTGACAGCAACACAGATGGATCGGCTGAGTTTTTATTTTGTTTCCAAGTTATCCAAACCCTCCCTCGACCATTTATTTTTTTTGTTGCGTATCATTGTCTTTCCAATTTCAATTACGACAGTTCCTCTCCTCTCATCTTGACAGATTATTTCGCACCGTGTAGTCTAAGCAAAAACTACTGACAGACACCGCATATATTTTTCCACGTCATCCATAGAACCATCCTCCATTAATTCCTCTCAATTAACCTTCATATAATCTTTTTTTCGATCTCAAGCAAGGGTTCAGAGTCCAGAGGCTTATATTATTCGTCGTCAGAGCCACTGAAATTAAAGCCTGCATTGTTAAAGCATGCAGTGGTTAGCACTAATCAATATAGTTAAGTCATGTCACTACAGGCAGATAAGCACAGGCATGGTGGAGCAGATGCAGGCACGCATTTCTGCTGCCGTTTCCGCAGTTTCTGAACCAGTATTCGGGCGTGACGAACGTTTTGAACCTAATTAGTCAACAGTTGGACACTATTTACCAAATAAAGCCAAAACGTGCTACAGTACTTTTTTTTACACCTTTTCGTGGAACTAAACACACCCTAGGTCAGCAAAGCTAAAGCACAGCTACTAGTCTTCTCCTCCCCTGTTCCTTTAGATTCTCTCTCTTTCTTGAGGAAAGAAGCACCAAGCTGCCTGCTGCATCTGTTTGTTACACTATTTCATTTGTATATGTACGTGAGAGTGAATTGGCATGATAAAGTGCCAGGGCGGTCTGATTAATCTACATAGGCACACCTGCACACAGCTGCTACAGCTAACTCGTGCAACCACGTACTAAACTACTGCTGCTCCGATCCAATCCGATCCTTGGCTGATGGCAGAGCCACACAGATCCTCAAAACTCTTCCAAAATAGTATAAAAGATGCCCTTTGATGGCTCTCAAACAACAACAATCACAAACCTAGACCTAGGGCCGGCTTACTAACAGAGAAGCAGAGAACAATCATAGCTTCATCAAACAACGGATGCAGCATGCCTATTGGCTGGATATGAAAACCTTAAACCATCATGATCATGTTAACCTCTATAGATAGTCATCATAGACATGTTTGTGCTATAGCCCCCCAATATATAATTACACCTGGATGGTCTCCTTTTCAAGTCATGGAGACGTCATGTCTAATCAGACGAGATCGATGCGTGCCCTAATCGCTGGCTGGCCGTGTCAATCCGCTTATTAAAAGCACAGTGACAGTAATGCCGGCGCCTCCAATGCGCTGGCCGCCATGACCTCTCGCTCTCACAGGCAATGTAACATGAACCCCACGTTCACCACCTTTGCAAGTATCCTCCCTCTGGTCTCTACCCCTGGTCTCGTCTGTTTTCCTCGCTGATCTGACGCCGATGATTTAACAAAAAGGGCTTGTCTCCTCCTAAGATTGTGGGGTGGAGCTAGAGCTAGCGGTGATATATATCATCTTGTTGCTTGCATTTGCATATATAGATCGGCCATGCCTGCTATAGTTATATATAAATCTCTCCTCACTATTAATAAACACCTCTTTTAGGTAACCTTGGCTGGCCATAATGACCGCCCAAAACCTAATTTGGATCGTCATTAGGTTGCGGTTTCAAGAGTTGGTCTTTGCGGATTGTGGTAGGTTTGGCTCCCATATGCAGCCTTCTCCTGCTTTTTCTGTGTAGCTGGCCCCTCATGAAAGCATAGGTTGCCACGGTTTCCAGGACTTTTTCGCACGACATGAAAGCAACATTCTTGGACATGTCCACCATTCCAACTCTTGCAAGTTACCTTGACGATCCGTCATGTGTGTTTTTAGTGCCACGCTATGGATTAGCTTCACATTTAATGAGAAAATAAAATAAAATGGGCCCGAGGACGGTATTAAAAAATCAGGCATTTTTTCCGAACATGCATGAGCATATATTTCATTATGAACTTGCTAATGCCCGGACGTCCGATCCGGAGCACTAGCGTCGGATGGTACCCGCTCAGCGAGCGAGCACCCCCAGCATGTCAAGCTTGCGAGCGAGCGCCCCAGCAGCGGACCCGCGCCGCTAGCTACTTTCCACGTGCATCCCATATGCAACACCTGGTCTACTTTTGAAACATCTAGATACAACAATTGAACATATAAAAGAAGACAGATGAAACATTTGCAAAAACACCTAAAAAATACTTGAAAACCATCGCAAACATGTTCAACATCCAAGTGAAGAAACACACGCAACAGATGTATGAATCACTTGAAACATACGCTTGCAACATGCATATATATGCAACATCCAGATCTACTTTTGCAACATCCAAATAAAAACACTTGCAATATACGTCTGATACAGATGAAATATTTGGAATATACACTTAAAACATATGTGCATAGCCATAGCAACATGTGCACAATCCCGATCTACTTTTGCAACATCCCGATTTACTTTTGCAACATCGATACGAAACACATGCAGCATACCTCTGAAACATATGTTTGCAACATGCACTTTCAGCAACATCTCCTTGTTATTCGGGAATGGAGGCTCATCGGCGTATAGAGTTCACCGGTGTAGAGCTCGCCGGTGGTGCGGAGTGACCGGCCAGGGGGCGCGACAGTCGGAGCGGAGCTGCTCTCTATTTCTTCGAGCCCGGCGATGGAGATTCGCGTTAGCGGCGGACTGGGCAGGGGGCAGCTACGGACCGGCCAGGGAGGCGCAATGGGGCGGTAGCCGGAGCGGAGCCGCCCTCCGTTTCTTTGAGCCCGGCGATGGAGCTTCGTGTTTGGAGTGCGGTCCGGTGGAGCACGATTGTGTGGCTGCGGTGGAGAGCCTTCTGGAGAATAGAGACAAAAGAAAAAAGATTAGAGGCAAGTGGACAAGAGAATACGACTGTTGGACCATTGGACTGGTGCGGCGGCCCGCGAATGCGAACGTCCGGATGATCGGACGCCCTAACGAGAGCATTTTCGATTTCGTTAAGATAAGAGACGAGAAAAACGATTACATGCGTGACCAAGCTAGACCAACTCAGTTAGCACCAAGTCCAACAGGGTTTATTACACTTAAGTAAACGAAATATAACCTACGACTAGTAACAAAACTACTCATTTTGAACCCAAAAGAAAGCGACTGCAACCTATGGTAGCCTGCTTGAACCCACTTGGCTTCATCCTTGACCTTCAATGCCGTGCACTAAGGGCATGTTTGGGTGAGCTAAGGCTAATTGCTAGTTGAGCTAAAGGTTAGGTAAATTAGTTGAAGTTGACTAGCTAGTTAACTAACAACGTTGAAGACTTGGCTAAAAAAAATACATCCTATTTAGATGGACTAGAACTGATTTTTAGCTAGCTGACAATTAACCCTTTATCAAAACATGTCCTAAATCCACTCAAATACTCGCCGATTTCTGTCGTTCCAAAGTAACCACGCCACCAAGACGACAAGGCAATCGAAGCCCTTACAGCCGACTTGTCAATCTGTTTCCTACTCTGCAACCGCCAAGTAGCAAGTGTACTACTAAAATTTAGCATCATCGTTTGCAAGCATGGTATCCATAAGATCACAAGGCAATCGAAGCCCTTACACCTCGACTTGTCGATCTGTTTCCTACACTGCAACCACCGAGTAGAAAGTGTACTACTAGAATCTGGCATCAAGCATAGTGTCCATAAGATGGAGAACCGAACTTCCCTGATAAAAGGACAGCCAAGGAGAAGATGATCCACCCTTTCCACCCCTGGTCATAAATCTTGATGCTCATTTTTTATTAATTTGGTCAAACTTTCAAAAAAAATTGACTTAAGATAACTCTAAGAATTAATTTATTTAGAAACGGAGCAGAGTACCATTGAAAAAACGGCAAAAATTCATACAAGAAAAATCTTGATGAGGAGAGAGTTTGAAAAAAACAGCAAAAATTCATACAAGAAGAATTCATACAAAAGGCATTTTTTTTAATCCAGACAAAAAAAAAACTGCCAGTAGTTTGTTAACTTGTCTACTAGTAACTGTCTTTACATTGAAAGCTCTTAGCGTTCCAACTGCGAGTTCTCGATGAGAATGACAGATCTAAGAGCAGGAAAAGAAGAGAGGAAAGAGTTTGCTTTTCTTGTCAATCTCTGATTCCATGGAGCAAATGTGCACTACAGCACTACAGCTGGAATCTTGACACGGATAGGCCGGAGAGATGTGAATGTACATCGCCGTTGCACTATATCCGTGCGATAGCCGATAATAACACCCTGTTCGTTTGGACGTTTCAGCAGAATCAGCAGCCATCCAGCAGTGTTTTTCTCTCACAACAAACCAGCGAACAGTATTTTCAGCCACAATAAACCAGCGAAACGAACAGGGTGGGCGGCGACCAAACCCTACAATCTCCATCTCCTAATGGGACTGTCAGCTGTAGCCAAAAAACACTACACAGAACACGGACAGATACTTCTCAGGAACTGCAACTATGGACTGTACGGGCACAGAAACGCCTCTGCTTTCTTTTCGTCTTTCATTTGCTTGGCTCGAGTGCTTAATTCCTGGATCGGAGACGGGAGAACAGAAGAAGGAAGATCTTGTCTGAAGTCGTACGATGACATCTACTCGGACGGTACTATGGAAGCAAAGTTCATATAGTTCTGTGCTGTTCGGTAGATATGTATTATATATGCACACCGCCGGTTAGGTTACTTTCAGATCACATATTCTTCATGCCTGCCAAACTAAACTCCCATTATGAAACTCCAACTTGGGGAGTTTATGCCAACTGTTTTGGTCTCACACAGACACTAGAATAAAATTACGCTTCAAGACCATGTCTAATGCATGACGGCTCATGCCATGCCATGCTTAACTTTACAGCTGAAACCAGGAGACAAAGACGCAATATAATTCCGATGTCGGCTTCAATCGAGCTCCATCAAGTCACCGCGGAATTCATTTCGAATTGGGCTTTTGTAACGCGAAACGATTGAAAAGCCACGATGTGGACACACCGTCATCAGCAGGCTCTGCAAGCAATGAATTCAATAAGTGATGGACTATCTAATTACTACTCTCTTTTTTAAACGACGTTACCAGTTACCACTGGTCAAGCAGAAGGTAATTAGCCATGTTCAATTCTAAGAAACAGGAACTGGATTAACGAAAATTCAGCGGCCACTGCTGCCTCACAAACCAACGGCAATGCAGTGCGTCTGTAGCTACTTTTTCTAGATGGCATGGACGCATGGTAGTTGTTTGGACGGCATTCTTTTTTGTGGCAGAGACGGACGGACCGGCCGGGAACGTCGCTGTACATGCCATCCTGCAGTCTAATCACGCGCATGATGGAACAGTCCTCCTGCATTGCTTGCACCCATTATCCTCCAATTGAATAACTTAACGCACGGCTCTGTTTTGTTGAGACGCGATGTATTAAGCGGGTTCGTTCGTTATTAGGCGCCGTGGGCACACCCAATGACAGCGAGGCCCTGTTCGCTGGGAAGTCATACTTTTTTTCTCTCACAACAAATCAGCCAACTGTACTTTCAATCATGGCTTATCAGTCAAGCGAACGTAGCTTTTTTTTTGTTTTGTTTCTTAGGCCACGCGCAGCTCGCTGATCTGACACCACACATTGCACGGTAGCTTAACCAAGGACGGATGGATAACATGTGGGCCAGTGAAGAGCTCATGGCGGTGATTACATTATCCGCGGATTCGTGGCTACGAAATTCGCATGCAGAGTCTGTCAGTCTGGTAACACGCCTATGCATATGTTCTTGTCAGTTGTATTTATTTCGGTTTTGTTTAAACAAAAAAGGAAGAATTGATCGTACTGTGGGAAGGTGTACTGTGGGTTTTGCTTTTGGAGGTGTTGGGCCGGAGCAGGGAGGGAAGATCTGATCAGGAGTAGGAGTGCCAAGTTGGTGTACCCAATCGATGCATGGTACGACGGCGCCGGCCGGTTTCGCCGCGTTGGATCATCATGTCATGTGGCATATGCATCAACCAGGGCGCAATTAAATTGCGAGCTTTTGCGCGCGCCCCTTTCCTTTGCAAGCAAGCTAGTCGACCGATCGATCAAAGCTGTAGGCTTTTGCTGCCGCATTGGTGCGAGCAATGCAGGATCGGATCGGATCGATCCACTCCTTTAGTTTCTTTCGTACGTGAACGGTGAGCATAGATAAACCGCAGGAAGCTGTATAACTAAACCAACCCCTTTAATTTCCCCTTTACCCTTTATGACTCTAGCATGCATGCTCTTTTGAGCGGTCTTGTTATATTATATGAATGAATTAGTATATTAGTGTTAGCACATGTTGATTGCTCATTATATTGCATGCTTCGAGTGAGGGCTTTGAGAGGCTTACGTACGTCCAGAAAACCTGAACGTGGCTGATCTAGAATTAGAAAGAAGCAGTGCAGTACGGGTGCTGTCCTTGTTGTTGTTCCACTGACGTAAGCATGACAGAAACGGAACAGCAGCAAGCCTCTCTCTCTCCGGTGGTATTGTATACTCGGCGTATACTACGCACATAGTACACGTACATGTTCCGTCCTTTTCTCGGCGAACTCAACTTTGTATTGTGCGATAGAAGTATATACGGCGCACGAACCGGCAGCTTTAATTTATTTCGTGTCAGTGGGGTACAGGTGCGCGCGCCACTAGCGGGAAGGGAACCCGGTGCGATTGGCTAGTGGTGGGCTACGGCGCGGCGCAAACCGTGCGTGGCGTGGATGCGTGGATCTGCCCATCCATCGTGGTGGATACGGCAACATCAGCAGCGACCAGCAGGAAGCAAGCAAGCAGCCCGGCGGCGAGGCCACGATCTGGATGGATAAAGATCGCTTGACTGGCGCGAGAGAATAGAACAGGAACAGATGATGGATGGGAGGAGGACGCGTGCCAGCTCGCCGACTGGCCCTGTAGACGAAACAGAAGCGTCCCCATGCGGATCGCACGCACTGCACACGGTGTGCGGATGAGAGACGACGGGTGGAGAGTGAACGGGGGCGGCGAGCGAGCGAGAGTCCCGTGCGCGGACGCGTGACGGATCGGACCAGGCGGCGAGGCAGGCAGGGAATCGAGCGTATGGACGCGGGGGAGCCGTGCACATCTGCCGATTGGGTTGGGTTATCCGCTGCGCGCAATCCGGGTTGGCTGGGGCCGCCTCCGCGGGGGCTCATTCTCATTCTCATCGCGACACGGGTGCGTGCGTCGGTTACCTCTCCACGTTTAACCAAAGCGAAGCGATCCATCGGGGTCCTCAGGGTGCGGCGCGCCGTTTTCACCAGTAGTTTGTGTCGGGCGGATGGGGTTTGTGCCCATCGTGTAAAGCAGTCCATCCAAAGTGCAGCGGCCGGCGGCTAAAATGCAGGGGAGCCTTGGGAAATATCGTGCGCGTTTTTCGGTGGCGCCAGTCGTCCGTGGTTCATTTGATGTGATCCCGTGGAGCGGACAACATTCGTGTCGTGTCGTCTCCGTCCCGATAGCAACGTTGGAGTTATTAGTCAAGCCGTGGATTTTGTCCAGCCAGCGAGGTTGAAATCCAAAGGGAAAACAAGGTGTCGCCGAAGAAGCCGTGTTTGTATATATGTATATAATAAAATAATACTTCTATTCAGCAATAAGAGTAGGCGGCCTTTTTAACAAAAAATAACTGTACCTATTTATATCTATATATGTCTTTTTCGCTTCCAAAAACCATTAAACGCTCATTCCCAAACTAAATGGTACATCTTTTTGTCTCGTCCCGTCATCCATCCTTCTCTTCGCATCATGGGCGTGCTGTCCTGATGACCAAATGCACAAGGCTGCCTATATGTCCTTTGCTCAAACACTCGTATTCTCACTTCTTAATTATCATGCTAGTGCTAGTGAACACATTACCATCCTTGGATTGGACACGTCAAATTTCAAATGCCCTACTGATTTCATGAACCGTCTACTAGCTTGGTAGCAAAGTCAACGTTTCTTCAAGCACTAACCTATCGATAAGACACGTGCTACTGCACATGACCAGTAACTTTATGAATAAGTGTTACAATGTTGTGAATAAACTTTCGTTATACAACTAACTAAAATTGCTAATGTAGTACTGTGACACATACTTTCTTAAACACAATATATCTGGTAGACTTTAGTTACGAGTTTCTCTAATACTCCCTCCGCCCCAAATTATAAGTCATTCCAACTTTCTTGGAAAGTCAAAACATCTTAAGTTTGACAAAATTTATATAATAAAATAATAATATTTATCATACCAAATAAGTATCATTAGATTTTTCATTAATTATATTTTCATAGTACACCTATTTGAAGTATCAATCTTTGTAATTCTCTTTATAATTTTGGTCAAACTTTATATGCTTATATTCTCCAAGAAAGTTGTAATGACTTATAATTTGGAACGGAGAGAGGGTGTCTTTTCTCGACCCAGTCGTACTATGTTCGATTTCTGCTGTGCCTCCATGTGTGCTTATATTGTGTTTATTTGAAACCTTACAGATTCAGTTATGTCAATATACTCATGGCTTCGTACGTGCATTCGTTGAGCTCTTTTATCATTAATGACACTAGTGGGTAATTCGGAAGGGTATACACATTACTTTTAGTATAGCAGCAGACTTATGATGTTAATTTAGACAGTTTTTATTGTTAAAAAAGATAATTTAGATACAAATCACTTTAGATTCGTTGAGTATGAGATTGCTTTAGATTTTTTAATGCAATGGTATAAGTGGATAGTTTAGACTTTAGAGTAGATTTGAAGTGTTACTTTAGATTATATTTTAAGAGGTCGACAATTTGGATGTAGATTTGATGACTGTTAGTATAAGTGGTTAGCGGATGATTCTTGTTGTTTATGTGTTTCTAGCTAAAGCCTATATGTTATCAATGTTTGCTATGCATCTCGTGATAACTAAGAGGGTCCGCATTGTATGGATGTAGGCCGTCTCTTTAGGTGGGTCTCATAGTGATGTGATGTCTTCTAATATTTGGTTTCCAATGTGTAGAAGCTGGTCTCGATTCATAACTGCTCCCCCCCCCCACACACACATTCATTACCATCTATCGATCCCCTTCCTTCGCTTGGTCTGACTTCCGACGCGCCACCGAGAGAGAAGAGGATGGGAGCTGATTCCATGCATAGGACCAACTTCTTCATAGATTTAGGTACACAGTGTATAGAACCGGGTCCTATACTCGCATTTAATGTATGGAACCGGGATAGAAACACCCATTGCGGACGCTCTAAGGTGGTTGCGCTATAAAGAAATCCCCAACTAGCAATAGTACATTGTTCTTTTTTAATATCAAACTCCACATCTTATTTCCCCGCTGTCGACCTCCACACCAGTAGCTACATTTTTTTTACTCAAAACAGGAGGGGTGAAAGCCCCTACCGTGATTTATTGAAACAGAATAGAGGGTTTTGAATACAAAATCACGGAACAAAAAAGGTCACAAAGAAGATAAGAAAGAACTACACATAAGCTTCTAGCCATGAATCAATTGCAGGGTGGATTTTGCTCTTTGCCCTTAGAATAGCCAATGCAGATTCAGATTTGAAGGTTGAACGACAGCTCTGAACTGATGCAGGTATACCTATGAAGATCACATCATTTCTAACCGCCCAAATTGACCGGCACATAGTGATTATAATCTCCTTGAAAAATGGCAAGCCGAGCTGTGTTCTGAAACTGACCGCATTGCTGAGCATATCATCTGTATCTGTCACAATCAATTGGAGAGTATTCCAACATGCCATAGCAAAAGGACAACCAAAGAAAAGACGAAGAAGAGTTTCCAAACTATTTGAGAGCAAAGAAACACAGCTGTAAGAAAGAGAAAAAGCTAAGAAGCTATCTTGCGCTGAAAAAGGTCCCTGGTGACACCGAGCTAACATCGTCCTAGGCAAAAAAAAAAAAGAAAAGGTAAGCGTCTTGACATCCACGGATGTGATAATTCGTGCATGTTATCTTGGTTATTTATGTTCCCTCTGATTGTTGGTAATATAAGACTCCTAAGGCCTGATCCCATGTAACAGTGTATCCGAGGACCCAGCAGCCACGATCTCATGTAACACAAGGACCACAGCCTTTTCCGCATTCCTGAGGAGATCGACGAGATCGGTACTCGCCTTTCTTCTTCAAGAAATTTGCAGGTTTCCATGTACCACATGGATGGATGGCATGTAGACAAGGCAAGTCACATTGACAGCACATGCAACGCGCCAAGTGTGACTGGAAAAGAAAACGGGGCAGACGCAGGGAGCCACTCTTCCGTGTGTGTCGCCCGCTGCTGACTGTGCTCTGCGGCGCATGGCGTGGGGAATCAATCCTTGCTCTCGTGGAGGCCGTGGCGCCACCCCACTCCCGTGATGCTCTGCTTGGCCGTAGCGCGGCCGCGGGATGGATAGCCAGCCGCCTACCCGAGAGACCGAGAGCGAGTGAAATCGGGAGAAAACAATAAAGATAATAGGGGTGTGTTTAGTTCAGAAAAATTGGGTAGCACTTTTTGTTGTTATTTGGTAAAATTTTTCCAACTATAGATTAATTAGACTCAAAAGACTCGTCTCGAACTTTACAGACAAACTATACAATTAGTTATTTTTTACTTACATTTAATGTTTCATACATGTGTCTAAAGATTCGATGTGATGGGTAGAAGAGAAAATATTTTAGATACGCATGGCAAGTGAACGCGGCCTAGGGAGGGGACGGACGGACATGGCAACGGATGGGCAATAAAGAAGGGCGGGGTCAGGCTCAGAGGGCGGCAGCGGACCCGAGGCGCGACACATGGAGCGCACCGCACCGCATCGGCAGCGTCGCGCCACACGCAGGCCGCCGCGCTGCCCAGCCCGGCAGCCAAGGAGGATCCCGGTTCTGGTCGACCCACCCGAGACCGAGACGAGGCGACGCCTGCAGACCCAACCCAACCACCCAAACCCAACCACAGGCACCAGCTGACGACCTGCACCATCGCCGGCCGCGGCCGGCCCGGGCTGAGCTCACTCCGGGTCCGGGGTCAGGTCAGGCCGGCCGGCCGGGGCGGGGCGCGGGGCTCCCGCCAGCCAACGCCCACCTGCCTCACCGATGCGACGAAAAGGAAGTCCTCCCCTTGGGCTGCTCGCCGGGCACCAACGACTCGGCGTCGCTCCTCACGTGCCGCGGCAGACGGGAACTGGCTCCTGGCTGCTAGCCCCCAAGTGCGGTGCGGTTCCCTATCCGGGAAGGGAAATGTGGCGGTACCGATCCCAGCAGTTTTTGCTTCTGCGGGGAACATTTCCCGCACGTACTACAGTTGCACGGCGAAAAGCCTTTCCACTGATGCATTGCCGTTGCACGGTGTATCTTTCCCATCTCTAACGGTCGTTTTTTCCAGCTTCGGTTTACAAGTACTCCTGCGTGCGTTCAATTTGAAAACCTAGCCTTTTTTTTGCTTTATTTACGACACAAGGATGGATTTGAATCTTTCGGTGGTGTTGTATTTCAAGGTGGTTGTATCTGTTGTACGCGGCGTTACTGATGAAGGCACTTATATTGGGCTGTTTTATTTCTTCTAGCAAAACTTGCCTCGTCTAGTTCAATTAGAATTTAAATCTAGCCATCTAGGCAGTATGTTTGATAAGTTTGCTAGTAGTCTCACCCTCCCAGGGTCTGCAGACGAGATTCTTCACCAAATTTCCGTGCTATCACAGTATCACGAGCAAGCTCAATTGGCTCGTTGGGCCTCGCAAGCCTCAAGCCGCCCTGTGCTTAGCCAGGCAAGACGAACCTGTTTTAGAACCAAACACGATGCATATAACCTTAATGATTTGTGTTCATATTAAAATATCATTATCATAGTTATAGTTTCTCCTTCATGCAAGACGATGCAGTCTAAGGGCATGTTTAAATCTTGAGTGAGGCCTCAGCTTACCTTGACTAACTAGAAAATAGAAAAGTAGTTGTGTTCGGTTTCTCAGCTAGTGTTTCTCGGGTTTGAGCTCTGCTCCTGTAGGAGGGGCAATTCGACTCGTCTAGACTAGCAAGGCAAAACTCGATCGAGAAGACGAGGCAAGGCAAAATTTGTCTAGGAACCGAACACGTCCTACTTTTGTCAAATCATCCACCAAAATCACATACATTGCCTAAACGTCATCTCCATGAACAGACCAACAAATTTCTAGCCATTTCAGATTGGCAGATTTGTCATATGCATTTTTTTTACAATCTCCTACGGGGTAGAGGTCGATAGTTGGATTGTTACAATCTGCTAGCGTTAATTAAGACATTAAAAGGTCTTTATACAAACTGTCTGTTTGTTTCATCTTCCTACTTACAGTAAAAGCCACCGTTACAATAAGAAACTGAAATGAGAGTGGACCAATTTTGTATTGTAAGCTTTGAAGTCATACTACCGTACGTGGAAAATAATAAAAGCAAGCAACAGTACTCCGTCGTTTATCTGCATCTCCTACCGGTAGGAGTAGTATAGTACACTGTCGAGGTAGTACTCAGTACGGGTATAATTCATATCTCGTTCTGACTGTACTCTACCCGGACGTTAATCATTCAGTACTATAGCAAAATAAATAAATAAAAACTCTGTTAATCCTTCTTATTTGTCAAGAATTAAATAATTCTCAATAAAGTTTATTATTAAAATAAATCTTAATATTGCGTTTTGTATGAGACGGTGAGAGCACTACCCAAAACGTTCAGTGGATTAGTAAAAGCGAACGCAAGGATGAAAAAAGAGGAAACTCCCCCGTTGCAATGTCCTTCGCAGTGTTTAGTTTCGGATTGGGGGCAGTGCGTAATAAATGCGCATTATAGTGTTTCATTTGTATTTGATAAAAATTATCTAAACTTTAATTAATTAGACTTAAAATATTTATCTCGTAAAATACAACACAACTGTATAATTAGTTTTTTAAAATGATGTGTCTGATGAGAATCTTCTTTTTTTTTTACAGTCGAATTTGGGTAGAATTTGGCCCTTCTTTTTCGCAGGCCTTTTCCCTCGTGCGCCTTGTTTAGTTCCCCAACTCAGGGGTGGCCAATTCGGCATAGTGCCACCCCAAGTACTGTAGCAGTTTTGTTTTCTTGTGGTAATAATTGTCCAAATCTTAATTAATTAGGTTCAAAATATTCGTCTCGCAAAGTACAACAAAACTGTACAATTAGTTTTTAATTTCATCTACATTTAGTACTCCATATATGTGCCGATATTTTGATGTGATGGGGAATCTTCTTTTTTATAGTGAAATTTGAGGTGAATTCTGGAATCTAAACAAGCCGTAAAAGCTGACGGTAAAAAGGAGGAAAAGCCTCTTAGCCATAGCCATACTAGCGGCAGATGCGGTCAGCTCTGCCCCTGCGAATACTACTGGCACTGGCAGGGCATTAAAAGCAGTCCTCCAAAGACCACCCCTATGACAGCCCGGGCCCGCACGGCCCACCGTACGGCTGAGACGCTCCTCCTCCAGAGTCCGGTCTGACCTTCTACTTCTTCTTCTATATAAAAGGCCTCAGGCGTGCTCGCCCTTTAGCACACAAGCACACCGCGCCGCGCTCCCCGTCGTCTCGCCCGCCCGCCCCGCGCCGCAGTTTCACATTTCTCCCACCGGCGGCGACGACTCCTGCGGAGATACAGAGAGATGAGGACGAGGAGCGGGTCCCGGTATTCCAACGGCGGCGAGGTCGTTGCCTTGGTGGGGCAGAAGAGGAAGAGGTCGGCGTCGGCCGTCGCCGGAGAGTGCGACTGCGGCGGTCGCAGGAAGCGGCTTGCCGGCGGGCCCGACTACCTGGACGCGCTCCCCGATGACCTTGTCCTCTCCATCCTCACCAAGCTCGCCGCCTCCTCCTCGGCGCCGTCCGACCTGCTCTCCGTCCATCTCACGTACGTCCGTCCGCTCATCCTTCGCTTCGTCATCAACTCCTCGTGTTCCATCGGACGGCGAACGCAACCTCTCCCTTCGCGCGATGGAATGCGTGGGGGAGTAGGGGGCAGTTCTGCAGTTTACGGAAACATTGGGAACGGGTGATAGATAGGATAAGGCGGAGGCCAAGGATCGGGCGCTGACTTCTTTGGCGTGTTGCAGGTGCAAGAGGCTCAACGAGCTCGGCGGCCATGACATGGTGTTCGCCAAGGCGTCGCCGGCGTCGCTGGCCGTCAAGGCGGCGGCGTGGTCCGAGCCGGCGCAGAGGTTCCTCAAGCGCTGCGCCGACGCCGGCAACCTCGAGGCCTGCTACATTCTCGGCATGGTACGCCACGCGTCCACAACCCTAATGAGTTGAAAGTAGAGTCGATCGGATCGTTTCCGTTCTTCTCGCCTCAAGCGCCGCACGGCATGATGGATGAGTGGCTGACCCATGCTTCTGTCTTCTCCTGCAGATTCGGTTCTACTGCCTGGGCAGCCGCAGCGGCGGCGCGGCGCTGCTGGCAAGGGCGGCCGTCGGCGGGCACGCCGCCGCGCTCTACTCGCTGGCGGTGATCCAGTTCAACGGCAGCGGCGGCGCCAAGTCGGACCGCGACCTGCGCGCGGGGGCGGCGCTGTGCGCGCGCGCGGCCGCGCTGGGCCACGTCGACGCGCTCCGCGAGCTCGGGCACTGCCTCCAGGACGGCTACGGCGTGCGTCGGGACCCCGCCGAAGGCCGCCGCCTCCTGGTCGCCGCGAACGCACGCGAGCTCACCCTCGCGCTCTCCTCGGCGGCGGCCTCGCGCCACGCCATCGCCGCGCTGCCCTTCGCCGCCGCTGCCGCCGCGGGCGGCGTCGGCGTCGGCGGTGGCGGGTGCCCGCTGCTGTCGGACTTCGGGTGGAGCCTCCCCGAGGCGGAGCCCCACGCGGCGAACCAGTTCATGGTGGACTGGTGGGCCTCACGCTGCGCCGCCCAGGCCGGCCGGAAGAAGCCCGGCGGCGACAGCAGCGGCGTGGACGGCGACGGCGCGGAGCTCCGGCTGTGCTCCCACGTGCGGTGCGGGCGGCGCGAGACGCGGCGGCACGAGTTCCGGCGGTGCTCCGTGTGCGGCGCGGCCAACTACTGCTCCCGCGCGTGCCAGGCGCTGGACTGGAAGCGCGCGCACAAGGCGCAGTGCGTGCCCATGGACCGGTGGCTCCTCGCCGGCGTTGCAGCCGTTGGCGGCGGCGGCGTCGAGGCCCAGCAACAGCCGCAGTGAGGAAACGCCGTTCCTCCCAACGGTTGACATGACGTACCAGCACTAGTCCCCTACACCAGGCCCACCGTAGACCGGTCGCAGCGAAAGGCGCGCTGGTGGAAAGAAGGCGTTTGCTGTTTTTTCTCACTTTTCCACCGCAGCTGCTGATCAATTGAATGAGGCTTATCGCTGCCGTTTGGGCCCGGGTGTCGTCTTGTCAGATGTACGTACAGTATTCTACTAGGGAAGGAAGAGCAGTAGAGATCCGGTCACCTGCATCTCTCTCTTTTTTTTGTAATCTTCTGGTATTTCTAAGCTACTCGGAGCGTAGAATTCCAATTTCCAAGCCATATTTTGTAATGGAGCTTTGGAGTTGAGGTTTCCATGCGTTTTTATGTCGCCTTGTGTGTTGGTGTTTTGGATGGACGCTGTGGAGGTCCGGCCAAACGGCCGTTCGGTTCGTGCGCTTCCAGTTTTTAATCGGGGTGCGGGCGAGTGTGATTAGCAGCGGCGGCAATCGGTTGGGGTGTGTGCTGTGCGGTGTGGCGAAACTTTTCCGTCTCGGGGAGTGCGAGGCTTGGAGCTTTCTCTCTGGCTGCTCATGCTGTTGGGAGCGGCGGTGGCTGCAAAAGTGACGTGAATTTAGGCATTGTTTAGTTCGGCAAATATTTTGGGAAATATAACCGTAACGCTACTGTAGTATTTTTTTTTGTTATTATTTGTTAATTATTGTCCGATCATAAAAGATTCGTCTCGTCCATTTCGTCTAAACTGTGTAATTAGTTTTATTTTTTATCTATATTTAATGCTTCATGCATGTGTTAAAGATTCGATAGAACGGGAATCTAAAATATTTTGGGAAATATTTTAGAAACTAAACAAGGCTTAGTGGCCGTTTTGTACTACTAGCTCTATGAAAAGACGCGCCAAGATGATGAGTGCCCTGCCTTTACCGCTGCCAATACGCTACTCCCTGCCTGCCTGCCCGCACGGTAACGTACGTATCTAGTACAGGTAGGAAAGATAGTACGTCCCACTGGCTATGCTACTCCTACTCCTACGTCCTAGTGTAGATGGCAGCACTTTTTTTTTTTGTTGCAAAACTGCTGGTGACCAATGAGTGTTTCACTAAGGGTGTGTTTTTGAAAAGTTACAGTAGCACATTTAGTTGTTATTTGACAAATATTATCCAATCATAAAGTAACTAGGCTCAAAAGATTCATCTCGACATTTACAGACAAACTGTGCAATTAGTTATTTTTTTACCTACATTTAATATTCTATGCATGCGTCCAAATATTTGATATGATAGGTGGAAGAGGAAATATTTTTGGTTCGCATGCGAAGTGAACACAGCCTAAAATTTCTTCGTGAAGTTGCTGCATGGAACACCCCTAGCCTTGCAGAGCAAAGCTGCGTGAAGACCCATTTGGAGGTCATGCAAAACCTACCTGTGCAGTACTATGATCCGTTGGGCTGTGCTGATAAGCCGGCTAAAAAATACTGTTAGTTAATTTATTATGAGAGAAAAATATTATTTCGGTTGAAAAAAAACTGAAAAAGACGGATTATAAGCCGGATGAACGGAGCCTGTATTCCAAAATACAAAAGACAGGGCCTCCTTCACCAGCCGAAAAAAAAGACTGTTCAAAATAGAGGGAGAAAAAAAGCGGTACTGCTTGGCTGAGTACGTATATTGACACCCAGGCCTCGTTTAAATGGTAAATTTTTTCAACTTTAGCTATAGTAGCATTTTCGTTTAAATTTGACAATTAGTGTCCAATCATGCATTAATTAGGCTTAAAAGATTTGTCTCATGATTTACTACTAAACTGTGTAATTAGTTATTTTTTTATTAACATTTAATGCTCTATGCATGCGTCCAAAAATTAATGTGATGGAGAGAGAGCGAAAAAACTTAGAATTCGGAGGGTATCTAACAAGGCCCCCACGTTCCACCGTCCAGCAAACCAAAAACAATGGGGCAAGCAACAACGGCTGCAGTAGTAGGAAACTTAGGCTCTGAACACCGCGTCACGCACGAACCGGCAGGGAAATCCGCGAGAGACGGAGAAAAAGGAAAAAGGAAAAGGGCGCGTCCCAGCTCCGGCGCTCCCTCCACCCCGTCTCCCCGTCCCGCGGCGGCATGGACCGACGCGACGTGCGTGCGTACGCCCTCGTAGTAGGAGTACAGCATATTCCGATGGGATTTCCTGGCCGGACCGGCGACCGACGTGGTGATCTGACGGGATCCGAACCCATCCCATCTCGCGGTTGCCTGTCACTCAGGGCGGCCGAGCGCCTCGTCGTTTCGCGACCGGCAGGCAGGCAGCTTGCGTTCGTCGCCGCGCCACAGGTCGCTCTCGTGCACGGACCCTGGAATGGAGCTCAAACAGGTTTTCAAATCAAAATCTGTCTCCCTCCCTGTCCATCCTACATACAGGGATGCATGCTGACTTTTCTGGGGCTGGAACGAACTCAAATGGATCGAACGGCAGCACTTGAGCGAACGGGGATCATCGTGCGCGCGAATTGGAATACAATATGGTGGTTGTAACATTATTCGTCGTCTTAACAGTGGAGCAAGTGTGCGAATCGTGCTTGCGTCGTGCGCCCTCGCCCACATCCACATGGCACGATGAAGATGATGATGACAGCTTTGGTGTGTTTTATCTGAGATTTTTCATATTCACTCAGGTGACTCCTTTGAGTCTGTTGGTAAATACTGGCTCAGTAGTAAGAAGCATGGAAACATACTTACTTCTGCTGCTCTTTGGAGCTCAAGGAAACTAATAAATGACTTATGTTTTCAGAATGTTGGCTGGAAAGGGCTCGATATATATCCTGCTGAACGATTTTGGCTGATTCTGTGCCTAGAAAAAAAAAAGGACTCGTTGTCAAGAACGATTTTGGAGATCAAGAGGGAAAGCTTCTATGGTGTTGTGGCTTCCTCCATGAAGAATGCTCTGGCGTTGGACGTCTACATGGAGAAGCAACAAGTGGTGGACAAGGTCGCCGCTCTTCTCAAACTGACGCCTTGAGTTGATCTCGTCGACTGAACCTTTGCCAAGATGGAGTTCATGCAGTTTGGCGTGATTTTTGGAGTGCTAGCCGTAACGGTGTTTTCCTCTCACAGCAAATCAGCATAATCATCATTATAAATCAAATTTCAGCGATGTTTTATCAGTTTCCTTCGTTTTGTTTTGGTAGTGTGGAAGAAGGTAGTAGTCGTTTGTGTGGTTTTTGCGGTGCTTGGAGTTTTCTATTTCAAGGTGGTATGCCACCTTTACAGATGTATTGGATAATATTGTCTTATATTTATTGTGCCCATGTGTTTGGCTTGTGGGTTCTTAGTGTGTCAGGTGCTGGGATCGAGCTCACCGGATTTTGTTCAGAGTGGAGGCAAAACGCAACGTAAAGCTTGTTCATTCCTGCCCGTGCAATCTGCGGTCCCTAAAAGAATTTGTGTGCCCATGCATACGGCAAATATATTAGTACGTAATTTTTTTTCTTGTTATATAGTCAAGCTAAGCTTCGTTCCTCCTAATTCATTGTATCGTGATCATTACGTGAGCAACCCGGCCGTACGACTTTTCTGTTGGCACGGCACCGAGTTACGAAAGAGACAATCAAGTTATATGGTAATTTCCTTGATAGTGCATTGGTAGTACGGCTCTGTTCGGATCAGTTTCGGCTTCTTAAAAACTAGTGTTTGTTTCTGATTTCTAAAATCTTGTTTCTGATAAAAAAAATCGGTGGGGTGTTTAGATCTTCCAATTTTTAAGAATCTACCTTTGTTTGTTATGGGTCACAAAAACTGACCGAAGTTACTCCCTCCGTCCAAAAAAATATGTAAATCTCGTTTTACGAGGAGTCAATAGAATCTTAAGTTTGACTAAGTTTCTAGAAGATATTATCTACATTTATATCTTCAATTAGGTTTATTATGAAAATATATTCTATAACTAATCTAATGATACTTATTACGTATCATGAACATTAATACTTTGTCATATATATTCAGTCAAAATTAAAAATATTTGATTTCTCGGAAAACGAGATTTACATGTTATTTGGGACGGAGGGAGTATATATCAATAGCTTCCTGGGTTTTAAGCCGGTAAAAACTGACAGCAGAACTGACATGTTTAAATCCTACTCAGTTTCTCCGTAGCGCTGCAAAGTAGGGCCTTGTTCAGTTCCCCAATTCTCTCCCCAAATTCCACTATGCAAAAAGAAGATTTCCCGTCACATCAAAATGTCGGCAAATGCATAGAATACTAAATGTTGATGAAATCAAAAACTAATTGCACAGTTTTGTTGTACTTTGCGAGACGAACATTTTAAGCCTAGTTAGTCAAAATTTGGATAATTTTTACCAAATACAAACGAAATGCTACAGGAATTCTGATACAGTGTTTTTCTCCCCAATTCACCAATCTAAACAAGGCCTAGAGGTTCCGATTAGACTGGCGGCAGCCTTGATGGGAATTTTTTTCTTTGCCCAAAGACAATGGGAGGCGGGCGCAGCCTAAAAAAAGATCACGAATTCACTATCGAGTTAGGCCCCAGGCGCAATTGACACTGGGGTGTTTAGTTCGCGATTTTTTTTTTGACTTTAACTACTGTAGTACTTTCGTTTGTATTTGTTAATTAGTATCTAATTATAAATTAATTAGGCTTAAAAGATTCGTCTCGTGGTTTTCTACCGAACTGTATAATTAAATTTTTTTCATCTACAATTAATACTCCATGCATATGTCAAACATTCGATATGATGGGAAATCTTGAAAATTTTTGGAATTAAACATGGCGTGGGTTTTCTTAAAGTCAATCATGATAGATGCTGCTTTGAGTCAAGAGCCCTCGAGTGACCGATTAATTACGCCTGATGCTCCATGATCTCTTGCTCCGATGGTCAATGCCCTACCAAGGGACAGCATCTCTTGAGAGCCGTGTGTGCCGGTTGCCTTTGTACTTTTCCGGTAATTGACCTTCGCGCCTACTTTATTTGTTTGTCCATGCATGATCTATTGCTGTTGTCACATGAACAGCCCGACCGTAAGTTTTTTCTATTTGGAAGACCTTGAGCTACACATGTCACATGGGCAAAGTTTCTCCCACCGGGGAATCTTCAGAATGAAGTGTAAGAAAAGAGTTCATGCGCACGTACCGTGCCCGCTGCAACTTGTACATGTTCAATAATCAATACTTTCTCATTTTCAAATTATAAGACGTTTTGATTTTTCTAGATATGTTGCATTTGCTATGCACATAGATATACGTTATATCTAGATACATAGTAAAAACAATATATCTAAAAAAACCAAAACATCTTATAATTTGGGACGGATTTAGTATGTACAATAATAATACCAGTACAAATTTCTAATTGATCAACGTAAAAGCTGGATATGTCATCACAAAAGAAAGAAAAACATGTGTAGAATATTTCCTCGGAAACAAAGTATAATACTTCCGCGAAAGCTTCTAGAAGTATTTATGAAAACGCCTAGCGTGTCCATCCCAAATACAAAGTACATCTAGTTTTGTTCTAAGTCAATTTTTTTAGCTTTGGTCATTAGTGAATAAAAAGTTACACATGTATATTGATAATATGTGGCTGTAGCTATTGTATTTATCATGAATCCTATACTTTTCATAATATGTATAGCTTTTAAAAACATACGTAGGTTCTCATAGATTTACTACTTGCAAAAGCGTGGTATTGGAGTGTCCGGTTGTCCTAAGGACAGTCCCAATGGTTAATTTTCATAGTATTAATAAGGATGTCAAGTAAACATAATGTTGGCGTCACATTTTGTCAAAAAAAATGTTGACGTCACAATGAAATTAAGGACAGATAAGAAAATGATTTTTTATATAAGATTATGTCTACACAGGAACAGGACAAAAAAGCAGTGATAGGTTCATGATAGGAGAGAAGAGTCGTAGGTGACTACATAATATTTTAGAAACCATATCCATTATGAATAAAGCTTCCATGTGTAGCTTGGACTGAAAATAAACGGCTGAAAGTACTGTTGGCTGGTTTGGTGTGAGAGAAAAACACTGCTGGCTGGCTGAAAATAAGCGGCTGAAAGCTCAAGCGAACAGGCTCGTCTATAATACTCGTCAAGTATAAAAACTATCTCATGTTCTATAGTTACTAGGACTACCCTAAGAGGCTTATTTGGATCAGATAGAATATCATTTGGAAGATTTACCGTATAAATGTTTTATTTAAATCCGAGGTTCCAATAGCTTGTAAGCAATGTAAATGAGATCATGGCCGGCGCAATATTCTTCCCGGCTGCCATCACTCCTTGTCAATGGTTTTCCAATACCGGAGCCACATCCATCATGTGGCGGATGCCGGAGAGCAACAAGCAAAATTATTGGAAAAGCAAGAAAGGGGAGCAGCTAGCAGGCGGCGGACAGATGATTCTGCACGACGGCCTTGTTTAGTTCCCCTATTCTCCTCCAAATTCCACTATGCAAAAAGAAGATTCTCCGTTATATCAAAATATCGGTAAATGCATGGAGTACTAAATGTTGATGAAATCAAAAACTAATTACACAGTTTTGTTGTACTTTGTGAGATGAACATTTTAAGCCTAGTTAGTCAAAATTTGGATAATTTTTACTAAATACAAACGAAATGCTACAGGAATTCTGATACAGTATTTTCCTCCCCCAATTCACCCATCTAAACGAGGCCGACATGTTGAGACATTTGACCAAGGGCTTCCGTGTAGGGTCCCTGCAACTTGCAAACTGGAACAGCTGGAACTGTAGGACGAGTTTTAGGAGGCAATCAGGCCAAGTTTAAAGGCTCAATCTAAGGCCCTGTTTAGTTCCACTCAAAAACTTTTTACCCTGTCAAATCGAATGTTTAGACACATACATGGAGCATTAAATGTAGATAAAAAACTAATTACACAGTTTGCATAAAAACCGCGAGATGAATCTTTTAAACCTAATTAGTCCATGATTAGTCATAATTGCTATAATACACACATGTGTTAATGATGGGTTAATTAAGCTTAATAAATTCGTCTCGTGGTTTCCAAACGAGTTATGTAATTAGTTTTTTTTATTAATATCCGAACACCCCTTCTGACATTCCAGGAAACATCTGATATGACAAAAAAAAAACTTTTCACTCACGAACTAAACAAGACCTAATTTGAAAAAAAATATAATTTCTTCAACGCTTTGATTGATTTATACTGTTTTATTTCTCAACAAATGCGGAACACTCACACCTCGTCGCTGCTACTGGTCGCTGCCCGTAGCAGCGGCAGCAGCAGGCTAGCAGTAGAACATGCAGCTGCAGTAGATGAGCAGACGCCATCCCCGTCCCCATCCCCGTCCCCATGGCTTGCCGCGTCCGACAGGCCACGCGCATTATTGTGGAGTTCGTCCGCTGTTCTCGGATGGATCGACCGATCATGGTTCATGGATGGGCACGGCAGGGCAGCAGGAGAGGAGGATCAGCAAGCAGTGCAGCACCCGCTCTTCGCTGATGGACGACCAACCACGGTGTTTTATCATTTGCTGTTATTATTTATTATGAGAGTTGAGAGCATCCTTGTGATCTTCTTGGAATGAAACTCAGACAGGACACGTGTACTTTTCACTAAAATCTCGAGGTTCATCTCACCATGGGTTTGGATGGAATCCTAAAAGCTCCTAGAGAATCCTTGGGATCCTGAAGTAATTACTCCATAATCTCCATTCTGGAACAATACCTTTGAACTCGATAACATAAGTAGCTTTCTAAAGCCAAATAGATAAAAAAAAAATTAACGGCAAAGTTGTATGTTACATGGAGCTATACGATTTGATATGAAGTTTGCATTGATCCGATTCATATGATAAAGTCGCGATTCTTTTATACAAGAGAAAGAGAGAGACCACATGACATATGTGCCCCATTGCCACGTTAGCAAAAACCACCCAAGAAACCACCATGATTCAAAATCTATTTTTTTTTGTTTTTTTCTCATCGAAAATATGGTTGCTGTTTTTGGGACGGAGGAGTACTCCAGTAGTCCCTCCATAAAAAAATACAAATCTCTGTTTGGAGAAACCAAACAATTTTAAATTTCACTAAATCTATTAAAAATACAATCATGATACAAAATAGAAATAGGAGTAAGTACATTTTGATCAATCTTAGACTATATTTTCATAGTAAATCTATTTATGGTAGATACATGTGTTTATATTAGTTTTTAAACTTAATTTAAACTAAAACATGTTGGCTAGGATTAAAACTAGAATCGTATTCTTGCTGGGACTGATCGAGAGAACTGCATCTCAGAAGCACTGTTAACTTGCCTCCTGAGTCCTGATTCAGAAGACACAGTAGCAGTAGAGCTAGAGCCTACGAGGAGACCGGCTGACAGTGAGACCGACACGGGGAGGAGGTTTTTCTTTGCCATAAATACTACTGTCTCCGTCCAAAAAGAATATAACAAAAAGTAATTTACGATTGATTAAGTTTTTAGTAAATAATATTTATATTTATAATTTTAAATTAATGTATTATAAAAATATATTTCGTAATTAATCTAATAGTATTTATTTGGTATCACAAATATTGATATTTTTTATTTATAATTAATTAAACTTAACTTAAGGTATTAAAACGTGACAGTATCCTAAGATTGCATTCCTCCGGAGGAAGTAACAGGATCATTGCTACTCGCAGTATCAATCAATCAACCCTGACGGAGCATTGAATTCAAGGCATTGAGGCCCTGTTTAGTTGCAAAAAATTTTACAAATTTTTTCAACATTTTCCGTTACATCGAATCTTTAACACATATATGAAGCATTAAATATAGATAAAAAAATAAAACTAATTACACAGTTTCGACGAAATGAACGAGACGAATTTTTTAAGTCTAATTAGACCATAATTGGATACTAATTGTCAAATAACAACAAAAATTACTACAGTATCATTTTGCAAAAAAAATTTACAACTAAGGCATGAATAAACGGTCAAAAACACGTCGCGCGCTGCTCTCTCGGTGGCGTGTTTGGCAACGTCATTTATTTGTTGTACTGTACTGAAACAGTCTCTACCGTAGATTGTAGAAGAGTCAGGGGGCCCGGTTGGTTTCGTAGATTCCGGCCTTGTTTAGATCCCAAATTTGGGATGTAAAATTTGCATAGTAAATATCCCGTTACACTGTAGCAATTTTGTTTTTATTTGATAATAATTGTCTAAATATTGATTAATTAGGCTTAAAATATTCGTCTCGTAAAGTACAACAAAACTGTGTAATTAGTTTTTTATTTCATCTACATTTAGTACTCCGTATATGTGCCGATATTTTGATGTGATAGGAAATCTTCTTTTTGCATAGTAGAATTTGGGGTGGAATTTAGGGACGTAAACAAGGCCTCCGCCGACGGTTCTAAAACCGAGTCACATCAGCAATACATCACCAACATTGTTGCCAACTCCATAAACCATCCATCACGCGCGCGAACGTGGCAAAATCATCGCCAAAAAACACCGGAAAAAACACTTTGAAGCCAGCCAGCGGCATCCATCAGGATCACGCTAGACTAGCGCTGCTGGTAGCTTCTGCATGACCCTGAGTCCCTGGCTGACGCCTGCATGGACGACGGACAGGGACCCGGTGCCCTAGCGAGGCGGGTAGGCTACACGAAGAAAGCACGGGAAAACACCGTGAGCGATCGAGGTTTACGCACGAGTAGCAACACATGATGGCGCCGCGGAAAAGCTAAGAGGCATTTACCGGCAGCTAGTGATCTAGTCTGGCTGCTTTGCTTTTACTCGTGCGCTACCTAGCTAGCTTGGGCACACGTATAAATAAGGGTGGGTTTAGTTCGCGAAATTTTTTTTAGTTTTTGACTATTGTAGCACTTTCGTTTATATTTGTCAATTAATGTCCAATCATAGACTAATTATGCTCAAAAGATTCGTCTCGTGATTTTTCTATCAAACTGTGTAATTAGTTTTTTTTTCTGTTTATATTTAATATTCCATGTATATGTCTAAACATTTAATGTGACGAAAAATCTTAAAAATTTTTGAAAACTAAACCGGCCCTAAGACGACATGGACATGGACACCAGGGGTTCACAAGAAAAGCAAGAAAGGAAGACGGAAAGAGAAGACAACAGACGTGCAACGAGTGTGTGCGTGTACGTGTGTGCGGCCGTGTGGGTGGTGGTTTTTTTGTCTTCCCTCTCCTCGGCTTCAAAGTCCAGTGATCATGGACTCCGATTTGGGCACGAGAGGCGTGACGCGATTTGGGCACTTTGATCATGGACTCCGCCTGCTTTTCGCTAGCTGTGAAACCTGGACTTGAGCCTGTATAGTTCCCAAAAAGAACCCAAAAAGTGCTACAGTACTTGTCACATTAAATCTTGCGGCACATGCATGGAGTACTAAATCTAGCAGCGGCAGCAGCAGGCTAGCAGTAGAACATGCAGCTGCAGTAGATGAGCAGACGCCATCCCCGTCCCCATCCCCGCCCTTGTTTAGATACCCAAAATCACTTCAAATTCTACTATGCAAAAAGAAGATTCCCCGTCACATCAAAATATCAGCATATATATGGAGTACTAAATGTAGATGAAATAAAAAACTAATTGCACAGTTTTGTTGTACTTTACGAGACGAATATTTTAAGCCTAATTAATCAATATTTGGACAATTTTTACCAAATACAAACAAAATGCTACAGTGCGCTGATTTGACACGGCACTGTGCAGAGTGCCGAATCGGCCGGCAACTAAACAAGGCCCCCGTCCCCATGGCTTGCCGCGTCCGACAGGCCACGCGCATTATTGTGGAGTTCGTCCGCTGTTCTCGGATGGATCGACCGATCATGGTTCATGGATGGGCACGGCAGGGCAGCAGGAGAGCAGGATCAGCAAGCAGTTCAGCACCCGCTCTTCGCTGATGGACGACCAACCACGGTGTTTTATCATTTGCTGTTATTATTTATTATGAGAGTTGAGAGCATCCTTGTGATCTTCTTGGAATGAAACTCAGACAGGACACGTGTGCTTTTCACTAAAATCTCGAGGTTCATCTCACCGTGGGTTTGGATGGAATCCTAAAAGCTCCTAGAGAATCCTCGGGATCCTGAAGTAATCACTCCATTCCGGAACAATACCTTTGAACTCGATAACATAAGTAGCTTTCTAAAGCCAACAGATAAAAAAAATTAACGGCAAAGTTGTAAGTTACATGGAGCTATACGATTTGATATGAAGTTTGCATTGATCTGATTTCATACGATAAAGTCGTGATTCTTTTATACAAGAGAAAGAGAGAGACCACATGACATATGTGCCCCATTGTCACGTTAGCAAAAACCACCCAAAAAACCACCATGCATCAAAATCTATTTTATTTGTTTTTTTTTCATCGAAAATATAGTTACTGTTTTTGGGACGGAGGAGTACTCCAGTAGTCCCTCCATAAAAAAAATACAAATCTCTGTTTGGAGAGACCAAATAATTTTAAATTTCACTAAATCTATTAAAAATACAATCATTTATGATACGAAATAGAAATAGGAGTGAGTACATTTTGATCAATCTTAGACTATATTTTTATAGTAAATCTATTTATGGTAGATACATGTGTTTATATTAGTTTTTAAACTTAATTAAAAATAAAAAATGTTGGCTAGGATTAAAACTAGAATCGTATTCTTGTTGGGACTGATCGAGAGAACAGCATCTCAGAAGCACTGTTACTTGCCTCCTAAGTCTTGATTCAGAAGACACAGTAGCAGTAGAGCTAGAGCCTAGGCCTTGTTTAGATCCCAAATATTTCCTCACTATGCAAAAAGAAGATTCTTCATCATATCAAAATGCCGGCACATGCATGGAGTACTAAATGTAGATGAAATCAAAAACTAATTGCACAGTTTTGTTGTATTTTGCGAGACGAACATTTTAAGCCTAATTAGTCAATGTTTGGATAATTTTTACCAAATAAAAACAAAATGCTACAGTGCAGCACAGTACTACACAGTAAATCAGCCGCCGCCGATTCCGGACATCTAAACACGCCCCTAGAAGGAGACCGGCTGATAGTGAGACCGACACGGGGAGGAGGTTTTTCTTTGCCATAAATACCGCTGACTCCGTCCTGAAAAGCATATAATTATGAACTACGTGTTACGAAAAATGATTTATTTGTTATGAACTACGTGTTACGAAAAACACGTCGCGCGCTGCTCTCTCGGTGGCGTGTTTGGCAACGTCATTTATTTGTTGTACTGTACTGAAACAGTCTCTACCGTAGATTGTAGAAGAATCAGGGGGCCCGGTTCGTTTTGTAGATTCCGCCGACGGTTCTAAAACCGAGTCACATCAGCAATACATCACCAACATTGTTTTTTTTAACTTACATCACCAACATTAGCATGTTCGTCTACGATTATCAGCCAAATCAGACAGTCAACCTGCAATATTTTTCTCTCACAAAAAATCAATCAGTAGTACTTTTAGATAGCCAGATCAGCCCAAGCGAACTCCATAAACCATCCATCACGCGAGCGAACGTGGCAAAATCATCGTGAAAAACACTAGAAAAAACACTTGGGCCTTGTTAACTTTCCCTCTAAATTCTAAATTTTTATGCTCTCTCTATCATATCAATCTTTAGACGCATGCATGGAGCACTTAATGTAGGTTAAAGAAATAACTAATTACACAGTTTGGTTGTAAATCACGAGATAAATCTTTTGAGCCTAATTAATCCATGATTGGACACTAATTGATAAATACAAACGAAAGTGCTATAACAGTAAACTTCCAAAAAAAAATTCATCTGAACACACCCTGAAGCCAGCCAGCGGCGTCCATCAGGATCACGCTGGACTAGCGCTGCTGGTAGCTTGTGCATGACCCTGAGGGCCTGTTTGCTTTCAATGTGTTAAAGTTTAACTCCTATCATATTAATGTTCCCTCAAATACATGGAGTATTAAATGTAGACTAATTGTATATATGTCGACACAGATTAGAAATAATTTACGAGACGAATCTATTAAGTCTAATTAGTCTAAGATTGGAAATACAGGGTTCGTTAAACTTTAACTCATCAAACCAAACACCCCTGAGTCCCTGGCTGACGCCTGCATGGACGATGGACAGGGACCCGGTGCCCTAGCGAGGCGGGTAGGCTAAACGAAGAAAGCACGCGAAAACACCGTGAGCGATGGAGGTTTACGCACGAGTAGCAACACATGAAGGCGCCGCGGAAAAGCTAAGAGGCATTTACCGGCAGCTAGTGATCTAGCCTGGCTGCTTTGCTTTTACTCGTGCGCTACCTGGCTAGCTTGGGCACACGTAAATAAGACGACATGGACATGGACACCAGGGGTTCACAAGAAAGGAAGATGGAAAGAGAAGACAACAGACGTGCAACGAGTGTGTGCATGTACGTGTGTGCGGCCGTCTGGGTGGTGACGCGATTTGGGCACTTTGATCATGGACTCCGCCTGCTTTTCGCTGGACTTGGCCTTGGCCTTGGCTTTACCTTTTGGCCAGTGCAAGTGCAACCGCCCGCGTCCTTATTAGTAATCGCCTTTGCGTCGAGGTTAATTAAGCTGTCTCTGCCTTGTCGCTTTTTTTTTTCTCTAAATTTTACTGGCTGCTACCTCGCCTCGCCCGTCTTCCGCCGAGCTCGACCATGGCCGGTCAAAAAGAGCACGGGTGGGGTAATAATTAATCATCACTCATCGGAGCTAGCTAAGCCTAACAGGAGGGTCCATTCCCACGTCCGTCCCAAATGGAGCCTCCTCAGCTGATGATGGCACGCTTTAGGTAGTGATCCATTCCAGGGAGAGCTGATGGATGTTGCACACAGCATTGGCCTCAAAAGGGACCATTCTAAGAATTAACTTAAGATCACCATCACCTCCTTGGTGTGAGGAATAGTGGATTAATTCAAAAGAGATGGACCTGTCTCTTATCAATTTCGTCCTCCTCCTATACTAATAAAGTGGGAAAAAAGAGAATGAACGAGGGAACGGAACAAAGAGGTAAATTGCAAGAAAGTAGTACTAGGGGGTAAAGGGACAGGTGGTAGTAGTGGGAGCAGTACATGGAATCCAAGGCCTGAAAAAGAGGCCAGGAAAGAAAAAGCATCGCATCGGCGCACGCACACATACGCCATTGCCAGGCCACCATCGGATCCGCGCCAAGATATCCGCTCACATTCTGTCTTTCCCACTCCCACCTCTCCCACTGCCGCCCTTTAATAATTTCGCCCAAACAAAAACCCATAAATAAATAAAGCCAAGTCAAAAGGAGAGAAAAAACGGGTAAAAAGGAAGAACAAGCTCGCCAAAGAGAGACGAGGGGGGAGGATTCTCCAAATGGTTTTCTCCCTTTCTGAAAACAAAAGTCCCTTCAGATTCGATCCCTCCAGCACGACACAACGGGGAGAACAAAAGGCCAATAGAGACTAAACCTTTCCCTTTTTTCTAAAAAAAAAGGAGAAGCAGTAAAAAAAAAGGTATCAGTATACCGTCACGAAGAAAGTAACATATTCTTGGGTCGAGATAAGGCGGCGAAAGCTATTGCACCAAATGTGTGTGTGACTCTTTTATCCGGATTTGAAGCCCACTGGCAAGCAGCAGGCCTCCGGCATTCTCCTCTCCCCGGCCGGAGTGGAGTGGTGACGGCTGCACACCACTGTGGGCACTCGCAGCGGCTGATGAATGGAGTTGGGGGTCGTCGACGCGCACGTGCATGCGTGTGGATCAAGCCGCTAAGCTAAGCTGCTTTAATTTCCCAAGTCATGAGCCACTACTTGTGCAAGTGGGCAGCCACACACACAAGTCGACGACCTTGTTGAGTTGAAAAAGGAGGGCCATTGGCTTGCTCGTCACGAACACGAACCAACTTTGTTCATATCCAATGTGAATTATTGGGGACGATCCACAGGCCGGGATCCATCCATGGGTCGGTGGCGGCTGATCGAGTGTGACGAGTGCATGGTGACTGAATCTAGCTCGACAGAGATACTTGTAATTAAGCGTAGACTAACAAGGACATCCTCAGTAAACCTACGCAAGTTTTGCTTTCTCTGGGTGGGTGGATCAGCGCAAGACCGATTCACTTGAGGCGTGGTTTGGTGGAGCTCCGGTCCGTTCTGGCACACCTCCCATGCACTGTAGTATAGTAAGTCGTTTTTCATACATTTTGAGAAAAATGAACCAGACCCAAGGTTTCATCAGTTTCAGACTCCTTAATAGACTGTAGGTAGGTAAAATGAAACCATGCCAAACAAGCCCTAGGGGGTGTTTAGATGCAAAAAAAAAAAGAATTTGGTTACTGTAGCACTTTTGTTTGTATTTGGCAATTAGTGTCCAATCATAGACTAATTAGGCTTAAAAGATTCGTCTCGTGATTTTACAACCAAACTGTGTAATTAGTTATTTTTTAATCTATATTTAATGCTCCACACATGTGTCTAAAAATTCGAGAGAGTGTATACAAATTTGGAATTTGGGATGTACTGTAGTGAGAGACAAACGAAGAGCCTGTTTAGTTTCCAAAAAGCAAACCAAAAAGTGCTATAGTACCTGTCACATCGAATCTTATGGCATATGCATGGAGTACTAAATATAGACGAAAGAAAAAATTAATTACATAGTTTGGTTGTAAATCACGAGACAAATCTTTTGAGCCTAATTAGTCCATGATTGACACAAATTGCTAAATAAAACGAAAAATGCCACAGTAGCCGAATCCAAACTTTTTCGCTAACTAAACAAGCCCGAAGTACTGCTCCGACCGCGCTGGTAAAACGGCACCGCTCGTTTTTTGCATTGAACGTTGAGGGGGACAGTTGGTCCTCCGGTGAACATGGCTGCAGTGTGCGGATGGATCAGTCTCGTGAAAGCATCGGAGATGGAGATGGAGATGGAGATGGAGATGGTCAGATGGAGATGAGGCCCCCAAACACAAGAGCAAGCGTGAAGCGTGTTGTCAAAGCCACAGGACGACTCTGAAAAAGGCGCAAGGGCGCGTTTACTCTGCTCGGAGAGAGCCTCATTCAGACCACGCATCCTCTCACTCTCCACTCGCTAGCAGCTGCTAGTGCTAGAGCTGCAGTGAGCCTGAAAAGGACGCGGCCGCATATGATATGACCGCAGCACAGGGGGGGCAGCAGCATTTGAATCATCAGAGCACGCATTAGGCATGTAGGGGATTGCTTTGCATTGCGTAATCAGGGCTTGGAGGATGATTGGGTACGGTGATGCATCAAAGCAGCGCCACGACATGCAGTGCACATGGAGTTTAATGCAAATCTCGACTCTAGGGGGGCCTTTTAATCAGGGCACGGCCGGATCCGTGCTTCATGCTGCTTTTGTTTATGGCAACCCCGTCCCCGGCTGGACGATGATGGCTTGGCTTAGACCGAGAGATGCAGTAGTAGTACCTCACTGCAGCTGCACACAGATCGTGTGTGCTTTGGCGTACAACGCAGTACATACTGGGGGACCGGAGACATGGGCCTTTGGCACATTTATGTAGTACAGTAGGAGTACTGCTATATCCTGGTTTTATTTGGTTTGAGAATACAAATAAACGAGTTACTACTTGATGTATGTATAGGTAGGCTACTTGATCATACGTACTTTTACATAACACCTTGTAGATGTAGTAGATGACAGCCGTAGTACTTACTAGTGTGATCCATCCATCTGCAGTGCAATGCCTTAAATTGTTCCTGAAAACAGAATGAGATGGAAGCAAACCTAACTCTTGCTGGAACAGGCCTCACGATCAGCAGCAACCAACACCCACCTAACTCATGTGCAAGCCACGACCTTTGCGATGACTTGCCATTGCAATTCTCTGACTGTACTATCATTAGCATACTAGGTGAGTGTGAGTACCGGAGAAAATGCACCCATGACTGTGATCTACCGCCGCTCCTTGCCTACCCTAACCCAACCACATCAATATCGCCGCCGCCTCAGCCAAAGATTCAGATTTTTTTTGTTCTGACCGACTGTCTGATCAAAATGTTCGGTATCTGTATCATAACCGAATACATATGTATCTATTTATATACGTATACGTTGTAACTACTCATCCACTCATCCGTATCCGATTCATTGACAACCCGCACCGCACCACACCAAACCACCGCCGCTAGCATTTGCCACAATGCAGCTGCTCCTACCTCACTGCATGGCCTCTGCATGCATTGTTGGGTTCAGGTTCAGGCAGGCCGATCCACCACATGCGTGGGGTCTCGTCTCTCCTCTCCCGCGTCTCCGCGTGATCGGTGGACCGCCGAGAGCTCTCCCCGCGGGGCACCACCACGACGTACGGAGCGGCCGGGGGTGGATTAGAGCGCACGGAATCGGTCCATGGATCGTGAGGGCAGATCAGCTGCCTTTTTAGCGTTTTCTGCCGGACCAGATCCCAATCATCAGTACTACTGCTTTCTAGCTAGGTTCCGGTTGGTTGGTGATGCTAACTCAGCAAGCTGCTCTCCAATTGCGGACAAGAGAATCGCTGGCATGCACGACACGATACCATAATTTGCGCGGCAACTCCACGTATTGTCTGTTTTTTCCTTGGTTATTAGGTAATTGATTAACTCCACGTATTGTCTGGCTCTTGTTCAATCCAATCCAGTCCAGTGTGAAATGAACGACCTCGGCTCTGCCCTAAACAATCAACCTGATTTGACACTGCCTAGACTTATTGGGAGCCGGCTTCAAGTTGAAATGCAGCCATTTCCAAACAAGGCCTACTTATACTTACAACTCCACCTGACCGGCGACCAACAAAAGGGTCCTGCCACATCAAGAACTAACCACCACTAATAATCAACGAATTCGGTGGTTTCATTAAGACGCTCTCCTTTTCCCCCTTCCTACTGGATTTAATTAATTCAATTTAATTCTAAAACAAGCAAAAATGGCCGCCTTGTCTCTGCAGCTGCAATGCAAGGCGCGTGTGAGGCAGAGGACACGCATCAAGTCCAAAAGTGGCGCCGAGAGTTGGTTGGGGCGTTTTGTGCCACTGTCACCTAACAGGTGTAGCCTAGTGACTGGTGGTGACCGGTGCTGACGGAGCGAGACATGGAGGGAGAGTAGCTTAGCTTAGTGAGAGAGAGAGTCCTAGCTAGGGCAACAAAGGTTGTTGTTCATCAGGGGGCCCAACCCAATGCAATGCGAGGATGCAATTATGCAACTGATGAGAGGAACACCCACACACAACACTCAAAGTCAAGGGCACCTTCCTGTTGCTGTCCAATTAATCAGCTTCCTTGCTATCTCAGGGGGTGTTTGGTCGGAGGAGTTAAAGTTTAACTAATACTGTAGCACTTTTGTCTTATTTGACAAAAAGTTTCCAATCTTGGACTAATTAGGCTTAATAGATTCGTCTCGTAAATTACTCCTAATCTGTACCAATATGCATACAATTAGTCTACATTTAGTACTCCATGCATTTAAGAGACATTGATGTGATAGAGTTAAACTTTAACGTACTCAAACCAAACGGGGCCTCAGCCAAAGCAGCCGGCCGGCAGCAGGCAGCTGGGGGAAAGAAGAGCACAACTGAAGGAAAGGGGATGCCCAAGCCCATGCAGCATGCATGCATGACCAAATGTTGCTGCTGCTGTTGCCCGGGCCACCAACATGCCTGCCTGCCTACTAGCTTGCTTGTTAGTAAATGTTAATAACTGCGCATGTGCTTACTTGCTTGCTTACAGGTGCATGGCTTTGCGTTTCAGTGAAGAGAAAACACACGCACACACAGGGATTGGAGTTAATCATGCATGCACGGCCGTCCAAAAAGGCCGTGTCCGTGTGGCCTCACATGCAAGCTTGCAGTTGCAGCGGCCCTGGTGGACACATCGTCTCATGGAAACGAAACGAAATGATGGCGCCTCACATGCGCTGCAACTGTCTTTTGTGGCAAGATCCACAGTTAATACCACTATTTCCTGCCCAGCCCAGTGCTGCTGCTGGGGCCTTGCACTGGGGGCCAGGGCAGATGGATGGATGATGAGACGCGGGAAGCAGTTGTGCTATGGTGTGGCCGGCGCGGTGGTGTATGTTTGCCCTGATCACAAGGGAAATCACTGTTCCGTGGATTTGATTGGTGCAGCGGGACAACAAATAGCTTGCCTCCCTGATGCAATAGGCCAATAGCCCATAGTGCCATGTAGGACTACTAATAAGCATCTTCACTAGTCACTACTAGTACATGTGTCATGGAGGCCTCTGTGTCATGTGTAGTGTCACATTAATCCATCATTAGCATATATTTACTGTAGCACAACGTTATCTAATTATAAATTAATTAGGTTTAAAAATTTCGTCTTGCAAAATACATGCAGTCTGTATAATTAGTTATTTTTTTAAGTCTATAAATAATATTTCATGTATGTGCTAAACATTCGATGAGATAAGGTCTAAACTTGCAGGAGGAACTGGCATGCATGCATCGCTACTCCTAGATGGAAGAAGCAAGGGTTCTGGTGCGGGTGCAGCGCACCGTGGCTAGTTAGCTGTCACCCCGGCTGCGGCTCGTGCAGGTACACCGGGGGTCTCTGTCGTCCACACCGCCCCTCGCCTGCATGCTTGGCCGCTTGCTGCTGCATGCAAGTTAGTAGGCTCGTAGTCATCGTAGCCCTGTAGGTGTAGGAGCCCTGTTACTCCAGCTCGGCCATTTGGTGTTTTTTTGACTCGCCGCCTCGCCGAGTCAACACGGCACAGAGGAATGAAAATGATCGAGAGTGCTGCACTGCTGCTGGCTCCCACACGTACAGACGACACCGCGAATGGAAAAGGGGACCCCGGCAACGTACGGCGGTGTCGAGATGTGTACTCTGTAGCGTGCGAAGATGTATGCATGCACAAGGTAGCCTTACGTCCAGCTGAAGGAACCACGGGCCGGGCCTCCTCCGATCCCCTCTTGCATTGCATTTATGCATTATAGTCAAGGAAGAGTTTAATCCCATACAGTCTAGTCTACCCCGGTGTTTGTTGACCAAAAACGCAATCAATTTGGTATGCTGGTCGATCGAACTGATGGCGGCCATGGTCCTTCCTTTGCTTTGCTTTGCTTGCTTGGCCACTCACGTGAGGTGAGTTGTTGAGACCTGAGAGGCCAGCAGCAGCTGCAACAGCCAACACCCAACAGGGGGATGGATTGCTATTCATCAGTACCACGTACGGTCTGCTTGCAACGCACTCATATGCCATGCATGCATGCATGGATCGGCCGGCTGGACACGGGAGTGGTGACGAAGGAGGGCAGCATGTGCCAATCCAATGCATGCGCGAGAGGCCGGCCCCATGGCGCGCTCATTGGCCGGCGTTGGTGCCCATGCATGCATGGTGATGGGCGGCCTGCTCCTCCGCTCCGACCCGCGCCGGCCGCATATGCAACCAGCTGGTAGCTAGCAGTAGCAGGCGTGAGGATGAAGCATCGCTTGCTTGCTTGTATTGAAGCCGCGCTTGTCCTGGTCTCCTCCTGGAGGCCCAGGAGGGCACCCTGTACGGCGTCCATCCATCCATCCATCCATCATCGTACCTTGCAGTTACTCCACCAGCCCGCCGAGCCACCGGCACCGGCCGGGACGACGCGACGCTGCATGGGCCAGGGGCAGGGGCAGCTTTTCGTCATCTGCCAGGAACGCCCGCCAGCGGCCCCTTCACGCGGCATGTGCGGCGGCCCAACCCCAGCCTCCTAGCGGGAGACCTGAGACGCGCGCGCGGCCGCGTCAACAGGTGGGTGACTCATGGTGGGTGGAGACGGAGACGGAGACGGAGACCGACCGACCGCACCTGCACGCCGACCGCGCGCGCATCGCGTCGTGCCGTGCCGTCGTCTGAAAACGAACCCATCGAGTCGGTCCATGGTCAGTCACAGCGTCAAGTGGATAGTTGGATCTGTCAGACGACTTAACAGCACTCAGCACTAGTACTCCGTCATGTGGTCAGTCAGTCGCGGCTGCTAAACTGTCTAGATTCATAGCCAAAGTGTCGTCTGTGTTGGAAGAGGATAAGCCCTTATACAAAAGAAGGGGGAAAAAATACTAGAGCACTACATGCTCACAGTATGGAGGCTGCTTCTATTACTATAGCTTGTAGGATTCGCAGTCGCAGGATGTCAAAACACAAACACATACATTTATTCGCGGCATTGAACAGGATACCACTTTACGCATGGCCCCATTTGTGAACATCCAGTTTCATAGCCAACAAAACTAAAAGTCGCAACATAGTAATGGTTTTAGCCTTGAAACAGTATCAAGGTGAGCAAGTACAAAATTATCCAGCAGCCTATGATGATTATAAAAGAAACCTCATCGAGGCTCAAAAGGAACAGGCATGAAAATTTGACCAAACCGTATGGAAACACCATTCTCTCCTCTCCATACAAACTAACACCTAGCAAGATTCATATCTGAGGCCTTAACATAGGCGTGCCATCATTTGCAAAGCATTCTTGGCAATCGATCAGTTCACCTGGCCGGTGGCGGCGGTGGAGGCATTGATCTTGCCAACCCAACCCAAGCAAAAATGCCAGCGCCAAGGATCACCCATCCAAAAACATCATACCAGAAGTCACTATCCTTCTTCTTCTTCCTTGATTGCTGCAAAGTATAATGTTGTCAGCTTCAATAGGGTAGGAAACACAGGGTAAGGCATGCATCAAACCACATATCATTATGAAATCAGCAAACTATAAAATGTCAAAACTGATTTAGCTCTGCCACATTCCAGTTCATAGTGCACAAATCAAACAGAAAGTTTTCTATACTCTAGAAAACAGGGGGACAAATATTCCAGTTATAACAGTATATATACAGCAGAAATACCAGTTAAAAAAACGTTCTTACTTGTAATGAGAACAGTGTACAAAAAAAAACTTATCATGCTCGCTGTGGACAAAGAACAGTCCACAATGCATTTTGTTCATACAAAACTAGAAAGCATCTTCATTAATGTCTGAAAATATTTAGCATACTCAATTACCAACCAGTGTTACGAGGAATGCTTCATAAAGCAGCTGGACCAAAAAGGCAATTCATGCTCACGAAATTTGGGATAAACTACATACTAAACCACATCATGGGTAGAAAACACAAAAAATGGTATATATTAACCAACATGGAACTTTTCTGAAGTCACTCTGACTATCGTTTAAGTAGTTTCTAGGAACAAGATAATGTAGAGTACCCTTGGATTTGAGGCTGAGGATGCTTGTGTCGCCGCTTGAGAAACCATTTGCCTCTGGATTTCCAAATGCAGTTCAGGCGCCTGAGATAATCAGAAGCAAATGTCACTAGAGATGACACACATGCATTATCGCTAACCACTTATAACAGCATGATTGAACATACTGTAAAAGATTGATGGCTGAAGCTGTCCAAATCTATGTTTAGCATTGCAAGTTGTAACAAATATAAAAACTAATAGTAACAAGCTGAACAGAAGGATTCCTGATTATTTGAATCTCAAACCCAGTATTACTAAGAAAATAAGCTTAATTTAGCCTCTGTAGCCTGGATGCTCCATAGTTCAGGAATCAGGACATGGAAATACTGCAGAACAGAAAGGAGAAAAGAACCCACCTTCATTGACAAGTCTAAAGACTTCCTGTACAGCTCATTTGCAGGTTCCTACAAACAGCAGGTCTGAACTTTAGTTTCCAATCAAACCAAACTTCACACGACATTGCAGCAGAAACGGAAGTTTTTTAGAAGGAAAAAGGCAAAATCAGAATTATTTCATGGATATTCTTCCAGATGCTTGCATGACAACCTGACTGCATGTGGCTCAAGCCCCATGTGAACAGGTCTGCAGGTCAGCCAGTGTCACCGGGAACATGGTACGGTGCCATGTTCCTCGCCCCAGGAACGCAGGAACAAGAACAATCTCATCCCCGCAGTGGAAAAGAAAAAACTTTCTCAAAGAGCGTACTACATTCCTTGATCCCTATTCCACAACCCAATTGTACCAGGAATTTTGTGACTATGGATCATTTGAATTTAGCTAACACGATAGCGGCCTACACATACCACATCAACAGCCTTCTGGAAACACCCGGTTGCCTTTACAAAGAACTCATTTGCTATTGCAGTGTCTGGAGTGAAGAATCCATGAGAGGTCTGAGCATTTCCCAAGCACCAGAGTGCATCGGCTTTGTTGGGATCAATTTGCAGTGCCTCCTCCAGCTTGGCTTCCGCATCTGTAACAACATTCATTCAATTAGTACCACTTTCACTGTTCATTAACATGTACAAAGTGGCAGAAACCTAGGCATACTCGCAGCACAATGTAATCCTATACATGAACTCTGAAGAGTAATAAAATTTAAGCATATACCACTTTCATTGAACAAGACAAACTCAACAGGTCATGAAATATGAAAATCTGCATCTTGCGTTTGACTAAATATGGATAACAAGTGAGCAATCAAAATAACACATTGAAGCAAGAAACCATAACAATATGATATGCTTCAGGCTTCACAGTACCAGTCGAAACCAACAAAAAACTGGGAAGCAATAAACAAGTCCCCAGATGATACATAAGCAATATAAGCCACCTGAACAGTTAGTAAAAACTGACTGCTGATTCTTAAAAAATGCCACAGATTTTGGTAGAAAGGATGCAATATGCTATCAGAATTTTTCTAGGGAATACCCATGACACTGATGAATATGACAAACGAGCACTGAAATAAGAGTAAAGCACTTGATACAGAAAAGGAAGGGGCTAAAAAATCACGCAAACAAAAGCCATCCTTGTTAATTGGAACAGCACCAGCACAGCAACATTTGTCTGAGCATAATAGCAGCTGAGCCGACAAATTTCCTATATGTCTGGGCCAGCAACACAGTGAATCAATCAGCAAAAGTTAAGAGGGGTCAACACTGCCGCCATACGGGCCTAACATATGACGACGCGGATTGAACTATGGATTTATGAATCTGTAATAAAGCACGCATTGAGATCCTAAGATCATTGGCCGGTACTGCAACAACATATAAAAAAAATCACAAGTAGTGCATCAAATCACCCAATCAAAAACAAGACGAATCCTCTAATCCGAGGAAGCAATACCTTCAAGGAGCTTGAGGCCGTCGGGGCCGGCCCGCACCTGCGACAGCTCCAGCAGCGCGCCGCCCCATCGCGTCAGGTTCTGCGCGCACACAAGGAACACACAACCAGATCACATCGTACAGAGTTTGATCCAAGCGGCGGGAAAGCGAACGGGGAGAGGAGAGCTCGAGATGCACCGTACGTCGGCGTCGTTGGGGTTCTGCTCGTACATGGCCTCGGAGTTCTTGCAGGCCATCTCGAAGAAGAACAGCCGCTCCGCATCGCTCATCCCTCCCATCTCCATGGCGGCCGGGGGCGGGGTTCGTCGCTCCGGCGGCGGGATCCGATTCGGGGGTTAGGGTTTTAGGCTCTCCTCTCCCTGTGCCCCGTCTCGCTTAGATTTGGGGAGGGCCGGAGCGGTGGGGACGTGGCGTGCTGGTTCTCTAGTCCCTTGTGGGGGAGGAGTTGGGGATCGACACGGCCACAGTGGGACGGGATGACTTGCGAAAGGGGTTGAAGGGGAAAATATCTCTTGGCCCAGCTCAGCGGCTGAAGCACTAGAATTGAGCCCAGTTGATAAAGGCTCCGTTGTTAGAAGAAGGATGAAAAAGGCCCAGTTCGTGTCGTAGTTTTCGCTGGCCCGTTTATTGTCCTTCCTCTTTTCTAAAATTCTTTAATAACTAATCTTATTTTTAATACAAGATTGAAAAATATAATAACTCACATTTGGGAAGCCTATAGGTGGGGTTTTCGCTCTTCCGGTGCTCAATATAGACCAATGTTTCTAAGCAGGCTTCGGTTGTCGACTATATTCTTTTCCCTTTATTTCCTAGCATCTTTTTTTTATCCAAAAGACCAAAAATAAATACTTTTAGGCCTAAAAAATCATGTAATTTTTTAAAGTAGATAGTCAGAATCAAGGACGATCTACTTTTTCATACATCTAGCATCATAGCTTTTGTGCTTTATTTAAATTATTAAAAAATCTTTTTGGAATGGAATGGTATATTTGAGTTTTCACTTAAGTTGTGTGGTCACAAAATTGTTTCTAAAAAATTATGAAAAATCATCTAAAAACATGGTTTAAAAAATGAGTTTTTTGTTATGTAATTTTCTGGCATACGTGGTTTGACATGTAAATTTGTCATTTAGTTTAGTATTTGCCATCTAATTTTGAGCATGTGAATTGTTAAGAATCTTTGGATTTCGCTTGAGCATGTATACTAGGAAATTACATGAAAACTATTGATTTTCAAACCATGGATTTAGATGATTTCACTGGATTTTTGGAACCATTTTAGGATCAAATAGGTTAACTCAAACTCAAATATATCATTCCACAAAGATTTTTAATTTCAAAACTACAAAAGCTATAATGCTAAATCTAAGAAACTAGATCGTGACTGATTTTTTCATATCTATTTAGAAAAATGCATGATTTTTAGAGCTCTCCATGTCCTTTGTTTTGGATCCATAAAAGAAGACATAGGTAAAAGAGAACCTAAACTTGAGATTGCTCAAATTTACACTTATGACCTCTCATCAACTATGATTGTCTCACCTCCTTGCATGACTCTCAAGATCTTTCTATCAGGAGGTGCATAGTACAAAGAACCTTCTTCATGTAATAACCCAAGCAAAATCAGATTTCTTGTTAGCCTTAGCACATGCCTCACACAGTTACACCCTTAAGTAGCATATCTTCAGCATCACACAACTTAAATTGATGCTGCCTACTCCTATGGCATGACATACTGAGCCATCTCCCAAGTAAGTAAAATCATTGTCCTCCTAATTGTGTGATGAGAACCACTCCTTATTCAGTGTTGCACATAGGCGGATTCAACGGTGGGGCGAGTTGGGCTTGAGTGCCCCCTACCGCCTCCCGCGCAATGGAATCCCCCTTGAGCTCCTCCCCCATTTTAGTGGGAGACAGAGGAAGAAGCGGTAGGAGGAAGAAAGGAAGCAAGAAAAAGGAAGGAGAAGAAGGGAGAGGAAGAAGCAAGAACCCCTTTAATCAAAGCTGCATCCGCCACTGATGTTGAATGGATCGAGTTAGCTGAATTCAACAACCATGCTTCACAAGATTTTTCACTTGACACCATAAGAATATTATCATCACTATATGAGTCATCTTTCCTATTGACGGTTACCGCACTTATGGATCCTCCTTCTTGGGGTCTATAAAATTTAGAATCATGACGGAACTAGCCTGGTTGCAGGAGTTGGTAATCTACTATCAACTCATACTCCCTCTATCCCGTTTTCAGTCGTTTTAGCCATCAATGAGGTGCAGTAAAGATTCCACTCACCAGGACAGTGGCTATGTCCAGATGCAGTAAAAATTCTCCTCACCTAGACACTTCGATGATGTGCCTAAACGACATACATATTGGGACAGAGGGAGTATATGTGAAGAGGCGGAAGCTTATCTTGCAGGCTTAAAAGTAGAGACAGAGGGGTTCTCACATGTGTATGTGAAAACCGAATCTTTGTCACTTGCCATCGCCCTCAAATCGTTAGAGGTGGTGTCTTGTTTAGAGAGTTGCACCTATTTTCATGTTTTTGCTTTGGTTTATGGTGATTTTTTTTCTCATCTTGTGTACGTAATTTTTGTGCTCGTAAGTTGGTCAAGTTTTGATTGGGTTGGGACTCAGGTCATCCTAAGATTGAGCTAACCCTCACTCGAGTTTTGTAAATGATCTAGTGATCCGATCGAGACACCGTTCATCGGGCATATCAATAAAAGGACTTATCCTTTCCAAATTGTAAGACATTATGACTTTTCTAAATGTATTACTTTTATTAGTGTATATCTAAGTGCATAATAAAACTTATATATCAGTCATAAAAAATAAAATTTATATATCTAGAAAAGACAAAATATATCTTATAATTTGGAATGAAACAGAGAGAATAAATAGGCACGGCTAGCTATGGCTGTGTTTAGTTGAGAAAAATTGGGTGAAAAGTTACTGTAGCACTTTTCGTTGTTATTTGGTAAAATTTGTCTAACTATGGATTAATTAGACTCAAAAGATTCGTCTCGAACTTTACAGACAAACTATGCAATTAGTTATTTTTTTACCTACATTTAATGCTCCATGCATGCGTTCAAAGATTCGATGTGATGGGTGGAAGAGGAAATATTTTGGGTTTGCATGCCAAGTGAACACAGCCTATGTGTAAATCCTTGCATGTGTCCGGTAATAAGCCAAGCAACTAACATCCCCTCGTGCATGGAGATGCAGACGCAGGACACCAGCCACGCATGCCTGCAGGGGCGCGTTCCTTCGACCCCGCGAAGCCGATGGCTAGGAGCGACACATCTGACTATCTGAGATCCGCGCGCGCCTCAGTTCTCGGCTGCACAAGCCAAGCCATGGACCAAAATAGCTCTGGTGGTCGGAATGGACACAGATTAGCTAGCGGCTAGCGCATGAATGAATGAATGAAGAAAGAGAAGCAACAAGAAGAAGAAACAGTAGGTGTACGTGGCGTGGCGAAGCAGAATCACCCGCCGGCAATTAAAAGCAGCGCGCGCGTAGAGAGAGATCGAGGCGGCGGCCATGCAGGCGGTGCGGACGCGGCCGGAGCAGCGTGCGGAGGCGGCGGCGGTGGAGGCGACCCCGCACGGGAGCGCGCGGTCGTGGAGCCCCGAGGCGGAGATCGGCATGCGCGTGGAGGACATCTGGGACAGCCTTGACGTGCAGCAGCGGCAGCTGAGCCACGGCGACAAGCTCAACAGCTGCTTCGACAGCATCCCCGTCGCGTCGTTCCCGCACACCTTCGACGGCGCGCAGCTGGTGGAGATCCCCTCCGACGCCACGCTCGCCGAGGCCGTCGACATCCTGTCCCGCAACAGGATCATCAGCGCGCCCGTCAGGAACGTCGACGCGCCCGAGGACGCCAGCTGGATCGACCGCTACATCGGCATCGTCGAGTTCGCCGGCATCGCCGTCTGGCTGCTCCACCAGTCCGAAGCCGCGGCGAAGGCCGACGACGTAGGCGCCGACGAGCTGGCAGCGAAGCTAGGCACCGTCACGCTGGAGGGTGCCGCGGTCGCGTCCAAAGCGGCGGCGGCGGCGGCAGAGTCTGAAGGAGCCATCGCGGAAGTGTTCGGAGCCCTGCCGTCGTCGGACCTGTTCAACAAGACAAAGGTGAAGGACATCTCCGGGTCGTTCCGGTGGGCGCCGTTCCTGGCGCTGCAGAGCTCCGACACCTTCCTCACCATGCTGCTGCTGCTGTCCAAGTACCGGATGAAGAGCCTGCCCGTGGTGGACATCGGCGAGGGCACCATCAGCAACATCATCACGCAGGCCGCCGTCGTGCACATGCTCTCCGAGTGCGTCGGACTCCACTGTTCGAGGAGTGGGGCACCAAGACGCTCTCCGAGATCGGCCTCCCCATCATGAGGCTCAGCAAGATCGTCAAGGTACACCACGCATTCCTGATTCAGAATCCCACCGATTTCCGTCGAGAAAAATCCCGGTGATGATCCGGCGAAATTATATTGGCAGGTCGCGAGGACGAGCCGGCTCTCAAGGCCTTCCGGCTGATGAGGAGGGAAAAGGGGTCGGAGGCATACCGGTGGTAGATGATAGCGGCAGGGCGGTAGGCAGCATAATGATCAAGGATGTCAAGCATCTCCTGACGGCATCGGAGACAAACAGAGACTACAGGTCAGGTTTATATATGTGCTTTATTTACATGGCAACATCATCAATCTCAGAAACATTGTTACTAACGAGGATACAAAATTTGCTAAAAGAAAATACACTAAGGAGTGAGATGATGATAGACTACCTCTTTTCACAAACCAAACACCCCCTTAGTGTATGAACATGAAAGGAGATGTATATTGAGCCAGAGAACAAAACAACCGCAAAATTAAACACACAAGACAAGTATGCTTAACAATTACCACCTGCAGGACCCTAACAGCAAAAAAATTCATTGCAAACGCGAGGCAGTGCTCCGGCGAAAGGCAAATGAGCATCATAACGTGCAGTAGAGGGGACA